>JAPMOB010251593.1:0-36820 GCA_029875015.1 Lepomis gibbosus
TGTGTGTGTGTGTGTGTGTGTGTGTGTGTGTGTGTGTGTGTGTGTGTGTGTGTGTGTGTGTGTGTGTGTGTGTGAGAACAGAAAGTACCACTGTGGGAATTCGAGGGTGTGGGTATGGAGGTATTTGTGCCTGGGTGTGTTCTTGGAATGATTGTTTTTATCAGCGGAAACCAGCAGCATTAGAGGTGTTGTGACTGGTTTCCAAAACAATGCCTTACAGAGAAAATAAATTATGCATTTCTACATTCTGATAAAAAAAGTCTCTGTCATCTCAACACAGTACACTGACTGAGTAGGAAATAACAGGTCTGCACACTGCACCCCTCCCCTCATTCTGCCATGAGCTATTTCATTTTACCTGTTTACATCTCTTAATATTTTGTTATTCTCTACATCAGCCCTGACTTTTACTTTGTCTTTTTATTTTCTAATTATTTAGTCTTTTCTTTGTCCAGAGTAACAGCTCTCTCTTTGTGCGTAACTATCAGCACAACCTTTCCTAACTGTTTGATTTAATGTCCCGACAAGGAAAAGACAGAAACACCAGGTATATATACAGGGACTAAGGAGCAGGGCGGGAGCAAAACAGGTTACAGTGATCAGGGAAAACGAGGCACATGCAGGGAGAGAGAGAGCAGAGGAAAACACAGAGACTGACATGACAAGCAGAAATGGGGCAGAATGAATAACCAACATGACAGAAACACACACGTTACCAGAACATAGGACTAGGACACAGAGTGGAGAGCAGACTAAGCCAAAATAATGTACACAAGAACTAAGACTAAAGACATGAAACTAAAACCCAGACTCCCCAACAGGCCACACAGACAGGATCATGACAGCCTACTTAGTTTATGGTTTCTTCCAAAAGGAGGAGGTGGAGTTATGCTGCGTTCCATTTACCTCGGAAGTCGGAGGTCAGAGCTGGGAATGACGTCACACCCGAGTTGACTGCGTTCCAGTTACAACCTCGCTCGGCCAGCTGTTTGTTTACAACTACCCAGGTTAGCTATTGACACGCCGGTTGATTAAAAAAACGCATTATGCGGTATTTACTCACACTAAACACTGTAGCACCACGTCCACAGACAGCTGTTGGAACAGCACTTTGTGTACGAACATTTATATAAGTCACAAGTACACAGAAGTGCTAATTAACTTCCCGAGTCGGAAATCTGACTTCAGGGGGCGTTTCAGTTGAAATTTCCAACTGGGAACTCGAAAATTCCGACTTCCCATGTCAAATGGAACGCAGCATTACAACTGGAGAATCACATTAGCTCCTCTCATCACCTTTATAAACACATCTGAAAGTTTAATGAAGCAAGCAAACAACAATCAAAACCAGATTTTGCTTTAACAAAGGAGGAGTTTTATTTTAGTCCTTTGTCATCTTTTTTTATTTAATCATCAGTGTTGGGCGAGCTACTAGGAAAATGTAGTGAGCTAAGCTACTAGCTACTCTACATTAATTGAAGCTTCACTGCACAGAAGCTACCTCCAGTGAAATGTAACAATCTATAAGCTACAGCAACGTGGCAAAAGTGGTTTACTACATCTGTTAGTTTATATTGAACCAGTTTCATTCCACAGTAGCAACAGAAGAAAGACTAAAAAACAGCTACAAATAGAGTGTGTCTGTGCATGCAAGAGAGCTAAATCAGACACACAGAAACTCTCCTACTTACCGCAGTATCATTGCAGTAAAATGTATTTCCTCATGCAACAAACTGAGAACCTTTGTTTTTTGTATAAAGTCACATAATTATCAGATTATTATCATTAATATTGTTTGATTTTAATAATTGTTCCTTTGAAAAATTCTACTGCTTGTCAAAAAGCAGGACATATTTTCCTTGTAATAGGCATGTATTGTGTTTTCGTTTACGTCTGTGTGTGGCAGTGACATCACTTACTGATCCTTCAGAAATGACGGGGAAAATCTTGTGTGTGTGGAAGCTACCGCTCTACTCAGTCAATAAAAGAGATTCACTACTGAAAAGCTATTTGATTCAGAAAGCAGCGACACAACTGCCAAGCTACTGAGAAATGTAGTTAAACTAGTATGCTAGGCGCTACTTGTAGCGATGCTACTACGCCAACACTGTTAATTATGTATGTGTATTTGTCACCAGGCTAGACAAGGGTGCGGAAATATGGGTGGGCCTGCGAGAGACAGGTGTGGGGGGTGGGGAGGTGACAACAGGAAATAACAGAGAAATTAAAGCTGCAACCAGCGTTGGGCAGGCCCCACATCTTGATGCGCATCAGGGAGTGACACGGACACGACCCAGCGACCAGAGGTCAGGAGACGCGTCCTAAATTGTTGCGTGTTTTGTACTGGTCATGAAGGACTTAAACGTCACCTCCTGTGTCCCCTAGATGGCGCTATACAACACCCGCTAATTATATGTTGTGCAGCAGTAGGTGAAGTGTAGACCATGCTATGAAAATACCACGGATATCGAATTATTTTTGTCAAAAGGGCTTACTTCCTGTTACCAGTCAGTGGCACTATGACATTGAGTGAATATTTGCATGTAGATATGTTCATTTCGGTTATCAACCATGTAAAGTTTGGTACAGATCTGAGCATGTACACTGAAGTTATCATAAGTTCCTGTATAATGGCGAATCGTCCATCTTTGACGCAACGCCACGGATCAATGAAAAATCACAGATAGCAACTTAACTTTTAACTTTTCATCGTCAATGCCTTTAGAATGCACAGTAGAAAATTGAAGTCCATCTAATTAATTCCCTAGGAGGAGTTCACTAAAGTAAAGACCTTGTAAAAGGCCATAAATGGGCTGAAATTGCACATTCAAATCAAAATGGCTGACTTCCAGTCTGTTTTCATGTATGGCTCCAATGGACTTTTTTGTGCATTTTGGGATGATACTTGTACCGCAACACTGCATGAAAAGTGGGATTTTCAGCAGTTAATGGCACGTTAAATTGACGTGAAATTTCAGGGTAATGGCTGCACACAGAAATTTGCGGCGAGCACCGAAAACTGTCAGGAACTGCTGGGAATTGATGTGGATTTTGTTTGTCAGTGTTGCCCCCATGATCCCCCTTCCTATATGTCTAGGGGAGGCTTTCACATGTAAATGGCAGGAAGGAAGAGAGGAAAGAACAGTGGCTCTAAAGAATGCAAAGGAGAAATGAGATGTACAGGAAAGACCAAACAATCACATCAAGATTTAGATTTGGACACACTGGACTGAACAGCACATAATTCAAAATAGGCAAACAACTCAGGCTGTTGTGACTACTGTGAGCAAGAAGAAACAGGTAGAGCATGTTGTAAGAAGCATGAGGAAGAAAGAAGGCAGCTGGTTTACTTAAGAAAGTGATTTGAAATTCAATTGATTTGCTTGTCTAAGTTCTAATGTTTAATTTAATAGATTTATTTTTCTAATAGTTTTAGAGGGCAGATATATGTGATGAGTTCCAGGTGTGTGTGTGTGTGTGTGTGTGTGTGTGTGTGTGTTGGAGCACAGGCTGCACACTGGAATGAGAGTGAGTTGATAACTCTTGTTTTCATAACGCTGGTTTTGAGCTCCTGTAAAATTGTTTGCAGAAGCCGATGTGAGTCAGCAGTTCTCTGCACTGAACGCCAGAATGTTGCCATGGAGGAAAGGATGGCTGCTCTTAAATCCAATAACTGCTCAAGTGTGGAAGAACAAGAAGAGAAGACAGGTAAACAATCCAAAAATTGTGATAAGACTTTGTCACTAATAAGATAAAATCAGCCAAAATCAGTGTAAGTTTGTTCACAAAAGTGTCTTTTTGACTTTTTTCAAGGAAGTGTCAGGTCTCCTGCACAACTCTGAGGGAAATTGATGCTGAGAAAGGGGAAGATTTACAGAATAGGAATGCATTCTACTGTAGTAAATAGTTATTTTGATTGTTGTTTGACCGTACTTTTGTTTTCACAGACTGTGCTCACCTTAAAATGAGGTGGTCACCTCCTTTTTGGAGTCCAGATTTACACGGTGTGGATCATGATTCCATTGTGTGTAAGTCAAGTGTCTAAGAACACTCAAGCCCCCTACAGGAAGGGCCAGAGCCGGCTCTATTTTCTGAGGAGGCTGAGGTCCTTCAACATCTGATGGACGACGCTGAGGATGTTTTATGAGTCTGTGTTGGCCAGTGCTATCCTGTTTGCTGTTGCATGATGGGGCAGCAGGTTGAGGGTAGTGGAATCTAACAGACTTAACAAACTGCAAGGCCAGTGACGTTGTTGGGGTGGAGCTTGACTCTCTGTCCGTGGTGTCAGAGAGGAGGATGCTGTCTAAGCTACATCTTGTCATCTCTTGTCTTCTTGGACAATGTGTCCCACCCGCTCCATGATGCGCTGCTTAAACACAGGTGCACTTTCAGTGCAAGACTCATCCCCCCAAAATGCACCACAGAGCGCCACAGGAAGTCATTCCTGCCTGTGTTCATCAAACTCTATAACTCCTCCCTCTAAGTGTCTGACACACTTAGTTATTATACTGGACATTATCACCTGTTCTTGTCAGTATTATCTGTTTAATAATTAATGTGCAATATTCTCTGCTGCTTTTCTGCTGCTATTTATTCAGTATTACTGTTAACTATAATAATTATTTAATACCATAACAATTTTTTAATAATGTAAATATTGTAAAAACCCACATTTTCATTGTATGTTTAAACTCTCATATTTATATACTCTTTATTCTACCTTCTTTTATATTACTATTTTCAGCAGAGTGGATGGCGATTGTCTGCAACAATCTTAAAGCTACAATATTCAGGAGCTGCAAGTATTTATAAAAGTGTGATTTGGGAACATAATATTTCAACACCAACTGTTGGAAGTGTGCAGTCAATATAGAGATCAGACAATGACACCCCCCAACCTTCTAGCCCAAGCATCAAAAGCTTCACCCATCACCAGTGGTACAAACCTGGTCTTAACAGTTGGTGCGGCCTTGATAGGCCTTTAAACTGATACCAGATTTTGATTGAATGCAGGATAACTGGACTAGAAGTAAAGCTGGACGTAGGCTGTGTGAATAGCAGTTCAGCACACAAAAAGGATGCTAAGAAAGTGGACTTAACAGACTCCAGAGCTGTCAATTCTGGGACAATTAGAAGTGTGATGTCCCCTGACAACTAAAGGATTGCTCCGAAGTGGCCGCGGGAGCTCGGGCTTCTGTCATATGGGTTACAAGCAGTGAAACATCACGGGACAACGTGTGCTGGTCAGATGAGTGAGATGAGCTCCCAGATGAGAGATTAAGAGAAACAGTAAGAGTCAATAGTTAAGCATAGTTACAATAGTTTAGTATAAATACACTTACTACTAGTAGGCCTGGCGATAACATAACACACAAATTAAATACCTTTGCACACACCTCATATAAAACAGCTCATCTCAAAAACTAAAAAATGTTTTAGTTCAAATAACTTGTGGAGTGTTTAAATATTTTGTTTATTTCTACATTTTGAAATATTTTGGATAAATATGTTTTGTGTGTTTATTTTAACCCAACTGTTCAAGCTCCCTCGCCAGACCCTCTATATTCAGGTACATATTGCATATGGTGTCACAAACTCTGCTGTGGTAAGAAAAGAACAAAGTAAAATGTATGTGGCAGCCAGTGTTGGGCAACTTCTTATTTTAGTATGTATTACTAATCAAAAAGTAATAATACCACATTACTTTTTATGGGGAACAATAGTAACTAGTTACATTACTCTTTACATTACTACATAGGTGTCATTTATACTGGGGATGCTGGGGACATGGCTGATTTTGTCCCCATCACTTTTAGAAACATAATTTGTTAAAAAAAAACCTTCTGAAATATAGGCTGTATTTAAATAACAAAAGAAAATGCCTTTAGAAAGGTTTGCATATTAAGAAAACATGAAATGCAATTAAAATATAGAAGGAACAAATGTGCATTGTCCAAAAAAAGTAACTTAAGCCAAAACAAACAAGCTACTGATCATAAAATTACCCAAAAACATGCAGCACCAATCAACAACTTAAACGACACAGTTTCTTTTTGGCCAGGATTTCCATTCTCTTCTTGTGAACATGACAAAAAAGGAGGAAAAACAAAATCATACCTACATATTTGTTGCCTCACAGGGATGATATTACACGAGAAAGATTGATTTACAGGAGAAACAGATCTGAAAGCTACACAAAATCCCTGAGAGCTGCACTGATTTATATTCTATTACGTTTATTTATTTTAAAACGTCACATGATACCTGTATTTTGTGTTTCCTTTTACGTAAATAAAAACATTTCCACCATAAATTGGTGGAGAAACTTTCACCAGAATGCAGGAAATGAAGTGTTTAATGATTAAAATTTCCTGGAGGTGATACCCCCAGCACACATGTGTTGACATTGATGATATCTTTAAAACACTGTTAAAGGATCTTTCATCTCCTTCTCGTGAACCTAATATCGCGTACCACTGATATCTCACGAGCTGAAGTGTCTCTTCACACCAATCACTAATCAGAGCCCCTATGTCCCCAACAATTTTCATCACAAAGTGACGCCCTTGCTTTACTATTACTTTCACTTTCACCGGCTGAAACAAAAAAATAAAGCCAGTAAATCCCGATTTAACACACTAAACTGCTGTTTTTCAGCACATGTATTTATACGGGCAGTATTCAGTATTTTTACAAAACACAAAACGTTGTTTAACGCTGGAGTTTCTTTCTGAGTTTCACATTGCTGTGCTGGTTTAACAGATGCTTCATTAGATTTAGAAATGTTTGCGGTTGAAAGATTTTTGCTGGTTGCACAAAGTTTACAACAGACAACAATGCTCTTTGCATCTTAGACACAATAATGGCAGTACATTTTAATCTCACATTCAGACTCCAGCCCCCCATTGCCTGGCCGATGTCCCCTGACAACTGGATTTAACCTATCCTCAATAGTATATGAAAGTGGTGACATTGACAAAAAACAGTGCACAAAGACAATTATTGCCCCCTTAGGATAGGTCTTAAATTGAAATAAAGTATGAGCATATAAAATTATGTCTTACACTCTCATTCACATTTCTGTTCTGATGCAGGGACGATGTTCTTCTTGATGTAGCCAATTCCTTGGTCTGCATCTATAAATTGCTTTTCTTCTTCCTTGTGCATGATGCTGAGTAAAACAGTATGCCAAAAGTTGTAATTGTCACCCTACTGACTCGGAGTGAAACTCGAGTACACACACAGCTCAGTATTTCAACACAGTCCTGATAATAGTGGAGTTTGGCTATAACAGCACGTGGTTTCCTAGTACGTCTCATTGGAGCCAGGCTTCTATAGAAGATTTACAAGCACACCCTAATCCAGGCGCAGAGCTTCTTACAATAGCTACCACTTCCTCAGACCAAACTGAAAGCCCACCTTCCACCTTTTGATTTGACTGATTTCAGAGTGGATAGCCATTGTTTTATTCATTATTTCCACTTTCACCATCTGTAGATCACCTTTAACAAAGTTGAAGTCTTCAGCAAGTGGCAAGCATCAATTTTCATTTTTGTTTTTATCACTGCCTGCTTTTAGCAAGAGAGGAATCTCTAATTTTAAGGCTACAGCATCCGTCTCAAGGCTTTCTAGCATGGGCAGAGTCATTTGAGCCTGGGTGTCGGTGGAACATGACTAGACTTGACTAGAACAGATGTTCGGCAGGGACCTCAAACTAAATGTGACCTACTCCATTCCCAGCTCAGCAGTGCAAATGTGAAAAATCAAGCCGCTGTCATGCCAAAGTACAAAATATACTGCACCAGTTGATGATAAACACTGCAGCTGCGTATGTGATAGTTTGCACAGTAAACAGTGCACTCAAACAGAAGCGTGTATGCGCACATGCATACAAAGATACACCCATGCATACACCCATTCACCATCACCAAACACACACACTATTCATTTATTTTATTAATCCTACTTGCAGTGGCCATGGATGATTAATTATGCAAGTAAAATAAAATAAAATAATGCAAATTTGACTGAAAGCAAATCAATTGTTCATCAGGATTGTTTTTGCTGCAGTTGAAATGAAAAGTCTCTTAATAGATGAGAAACGTTTTCAGGATATAAAGGCAGAATTGAAAGTCATGAGTTACATAAATTTGTTACATAACAAAATTTAGCCTCGCAAACTAACAAAAAACCTGCAAATAAAATTCCACTCCTCTTCCCTCATGATACTGAACAAACTTTCCCATTTCAGGCTGGTGTTTTAACGTATTAACTTAGTTAACTTAAATCTATTAACAGCTATCATCACATCTGTTGCCACAACGTAACACAAACAAACACTTGTTTGTGTTATGTTGTGACAACAAGGGTGAGTTTCATTTTAGCCTGTGCGACAGGATGTGACAGGATGCACTCAACACAGCTTAGGGGTTACTTGAGTGTGAGTTTGCATGTGTATGCACATGAGGTTTCGGGTGCCGCATAAGTTAAAAGAATGGGACAGACTTCAAAGGCTATTCACCTGTTATAACAAATAGATTAAGTAATACCCAGACAAGCACAGCAGGTTTTCCCCTCTGAATGCCCCCCGCTCACACACACACAAACATTCTCTGACAGGCCCTCATCTTGTGCGTAAGGCAAACCCTAATTCACTCCAAATGTCTGAGTAATGTTTGGTAGTTCACTGGAAGCAAGCAGTTATGTAATAATTCATAACACATAATTCTAAAGAAGGAAAATTAGGGTAGACTAGAATTTATGTGGATATTTTACAGAATAAAGTAGATTTAATATTACAGTAAGAAAATTTGTTTATGTAAATTTACTTACACACCTTTATTTTAACATCTTAAAGCAACCAAGAAGACTTATTGAAAGCCACCTGTGGCTTTGCATCCAAAAGCTTTGATACTGACGATGAAAGGTCATAGCAAGCAAGTCTGCACAGGTTAAAATACCTCCTTTTCAGCCAACAGGATTAAGGGTTGTGGACAGAAGAAGTGAGGAATTTAGCACATCACATTTTTCTTTTAAACCCATAAATCTGTCTCTCCCTCCACTCTTCTTTGGCGCTGTCTCGCTCTCGCATGCGCGTGTCTCTCTCTCCTTGCAAATTTCTTTCTTGTTGCTGATGGCGCTCTGTAGCAACCCCTATCCACAAATTTCCTATGTCCCATTAAGTGGGACGTGTCATTTATTCAAAACATAGCGATCTAAACTTGCTAACGATGTGGGAACCCAACTTCAACGAGCTAAAAAAGGGGGAAATAGCAGTACCTTTACCTTCCGCAGTAGATGGTTGGGAGGATGACGTGAAAAAGTGGCGTACGTACAGTAGCATTTTTAGCTATTTTGTTGATTCAGTGGCTTGTGATTGTAACGCGATGAGGAATTTGAAAAGCTTAGAGGCATGTCACTATCTACACTGTGATAACATTGGCCTGGTGTTTGGTAAGGATGTCAGAAACAACCTTGTTTATCTAAAAGCAGACATTGAGCCCAGCCAGAGCCTACACATATCACATCATAAGGCTTTGGTGCTAGCATCAGTGACAGATGAAGTACAGACAGCGGGTTGCTCTTGCATTGCAGGACTAGGACACTCTTGCAGTCATGCAGCAGCACTTTTGTGGAAGGTCAGTAAAGTAAGGACAAGGTCATTCATGTTCTGCATATGCTGTTTTACATTAGCCTTCACTTAAAATCTTAAGTGTAAGATTGTTGGATGACAAAATGTAATTTCATTCAATTAAGGTTGAGAATGCAGTTGGGTAGGGTAAGACAGGGATGGCATGCACTGATGTGCAAAGGAAGTGGAATTCTGGTGTGAAGAATGCTGAGGAAGATGAAGCACATTCATTTTAACCATCACGGTCCATACCACACATATCCAGGCCCATCAACAAGTTCTGTGCTAGAATTACCAACCTCCTCCCCAACTTTTGCAGAACCGCAGAGAGTTCATAACCCACAGTAGTTCATCAGTGATGGTCCCACTGTTTCAGCTCCAGACAAATGGTCTTCTTCAGTTAAGTTACAGTGCAAATGTAGACAGCAGGAAAAATACTTCCTCTTCGCTAGTTAGCATAGAAAATACCGTTGGAACACTACTTCTGCCGCCTCACTGGAAGTTCTGCCTACCTTCTTTTTTACAGTAGAACCCTTCTGGAAAAAGGTACCTGTGTTCATTGCTGCTGTCGTGCTAAAACCTCTTTTATGCAAATTGGGGATTATGCTTATTCCCCTTTTTGCTGAGATAGATCAGACTCTCTGTTAAATATGAAGCTACATCTAGAAGACTGTTAATTGAGCTTAGAATAAAGACTGGGAGTGGGGGAAAGAGCAAGCCTTGCTCTCCAAGTTTTAGAGGGATAAATTTAACTGTTAGCTGTTTCCCCCTTCTTCTAGCCTTTATGCTATGCTAAGCTGTTTCCAGGCTACAGCTTCATATTTTACAGATATACATGAGAGTATCTTATTTTCTAATATATGTAAAAAGGTTGACATAGTGTGAGCAGCATGCTAGCAGAGCAGCAGCTAGTGCAGTCCCCTGTCTGTGTCTACAGAATGTGTTCATACACAGTATTGTGTGTTGGTCAACCATTTTTGGCAGCCCTCAGAGACAATTACTGTAGTTACATGCATAAAACAAAAAGGTATTTGAAGCATATAAACGCTCTTCTAAATGTGCTTTCAAAAATACATGTAATATAATGGGGGATCATTGTTTTTTCCAAAATCTTCAACTAATAGAAATTGTGTGCCACTTCTTTACCTCTACAGCACTCCCAGAACTCACCTGTTATCTCTACATCCAGCTGCCATACAAATCTCTCTTATTCATTCTGCAAAAACACTCTTTTCCCCTGTCTGCATGCCTTACCCTTCTACAGTGACTCCCCTCTGCTTGAAGCTCACTCCCACTCTTTGCCTTTCTTTGCTCCATTTGCCAATTTTTGTGCATTCCAATCCTCTGCCATCATACAGCAGCTTCTCACACAGGTCCTGCAGTCCGTCTGGCTCTCTGCAGTAAACCAAGTTTTGGACAAAGACTCTTTGGTGTTACTCAGGACTCTTTGCCAGCTGTTTCCAGCTACTACCCAGCAGCAATGGAATTGCCAGTAAACTTTATTTATACATTCAGTTAATTTTGAGCATGCTCATGAATCCATCCAATTTTCTATTGTTTGAGATTGTTAGGTGTGTGGCCTCATTTTCAAGGGTTTTATTAAGAATCCAGCTACTCCAGAAAAGTCCAGCAACTCCAGAAAGCAGGGACACACTTTGTCCTCTCCACATATAATAGCCCTTTATGAGTCATCTGTGGTCAGGACAGCTCAGATCCAGATTTGAGGCTTAGATTTGGACATGTTCAGAGGACTTTTTTCCCTCTCACTTCTTTTTTCTCCTCACAGAGGAGTAGCCAAGACGGAGTGAGTCATATCAGGCTCTACTTCCCTTTCACGACTGCCTGCTGTTTGGCCACACCATTGTGTTTCTCTTTTATTGTTTCCCTCGCATCACGCTAATGTACAATTTTGCTTATTTTGGAAGGTGTTAAAAGCATTAGCACATTTCAAGCTATGTTTTTGGGGAAGAATATAATGTTTGACATTCCAACATCCAAGTTTTTTTATACTTGAGAAAGTGGTAATGTTTTACAAAGACAGGCTAAATTGTGATGTTTGTACAACCACACCAGAAACCAAAGAGGAATCAAAAGTGCTTAAACACAGTGAACACATCAAAGGCCAAAACAGTACTGGCTGTTTGATGTGGCTAGTATTCCAAATTAAACACAAAAATACAGGTTATCAGGATTATCTTACTGTACTTGTGCCAAAGGAACACACCTTGGCATGAGAACAATAGCTGTCATATTACCCTTTTATCCCCAAGTTTATGTTAAGTATCTTATCACCATTGTTGCATGGCATATATTATGTATTACAAAGTGAAATTTAATCAGCTGTTTTCAAAAGAACCACAGGGAATTTAGCTCTAATCGTGACATCTCCATTTTCTTTCCTCAGATAGTCCATTAGTTTGCCACATAACCATGAGAAATTCCTCATACTGCAGTAAACAAACAACAGTCCTCAAAGTCATGTAACAGCTATGTTAGGATTTAAATAATTTGGTACGCACTTTGAAACGCATGTTCAAAATTCAAGTTTTCTGTTGTTGTGTTTCCCTGTTTCCCCTCACTGCCTTTCTAATGTTAAGCATTGTGCTTTAATGATTACCTGACTGGGAGCCCTACTTGACCTTTTTGGCATTTTTCTCATAACTCTCATTCTTTTCTCATAACCGTTATCCTTTTGCTCAGCGAGGAGGCCTTGTAAGAAACTATTCCTCTCCTTTATAGTTTGTGGGGGCTACACACAGAACTTTAATATCCGTATCGTCACAGTGGAAGGCCTTACCAGTTTGTTCTCTATATTCCTCTGTGTTTCTTGGCTCTAGATAAATAGATAAATATATCACAGTGATTAAAAAAAATGGAAAGTCATACTGCAGAACTGAGATTGTGCAAGAGTTACCATACTCTGCACAGTTCCAATCTGCTGTGTGCTGGCTGAAGTCTGCCTGCAGTATAATGTTACAACCCTGTTTCCCAAAAAGTTGGCACGTTATGTAAAGTGAAAATGCCCATTTTGAATTTGATGCTACCAACATGTTTCACAAAAGTTTACCACTATGTTGTATCACCTCTTTCTAACAACAATATTCAGAATTCCCATTCTTTCTTGAAATAGGATTTCAATTGCTCAGCACTTTGGGGTTTCCTTTGTCTTTTAGCACTTTTAACAAGTCAGATAGTCCCGCTCCTCTTTAGCCTTGAGAACGCAGGGTCCATGATTTCCAAACAGAATTGAAATGTTAAAATCTATACTCGTCAGACCAGAGGACAGTTTTCAAGTTCACCACAGTCCATCTTAACTGAGCTCAGGCCCACAGAAGGCGGCAGCGTTTCTGGATCTGGTTTCTACTTGTTTCAACTTGTCAGACAATGTTTTGTGTAAGTTTTCCTTAACCCATCAGCCATTTGAGGGTCCAATGATCACAGCCAGCGAGTATTGGTTTTCGGCCATGACCCTTACATACAGACATTTCGTCTGATTCTGAATGTTTTAATGATATGATATACTGTATACAAAGAAATACCCAGATTCTTTGCAATTTTAAATTGAGAAACATTATTGTTAAATTGCTACTATTTGCCAGTGCAGTCTTTGACAGAGTGGTGTACCCCTCCCCATCTTTACTTGAGAAAAACTGGGATTCTCTTTTTATACCTGATCATGTTAGTAAGTTGTTGTCATGTTTGGTCAAAGCATATAACTGAGTTAGGCCCCAAATGCAAGACACAGATCTAGCAGTTGGTGAGTTTTGTTCAAAAACAAGAATGAACTGGTAAACTCAGGCTTACATGTGGGCACGGAAAACCAAAAACCAAGAAAAGGCAATATCCAACTGCAGAGTTCACGGACAGAGAATATAAGTAAGAAACAGGGTTACATGCAGGATAGACCTCAACATGACACTACAATAACTGGACAATGACTGAACAGAACTGACAAAAATGTATACTCAGGCAAACAAGCAGGGAGGGAGAGCAAACAGGTGGAATACATGAGGAAATCAAGACCGGGAGCACATACAGACAGGCAGAGGGAAGCACAGGACACAGGGCTTGAAATAACACCAGACAAGACTAAACTAAACAGAACAGAAAACAGACCGACTAAACAAGTATCAAGAACCCGAAACTTAGAGTTAAGGTAGGTAAGTTTGAGAAGTTAGCAAGAAACTGGTGGATTTTGAAAGTATCCAATGGAGAAACTCCCACCCCCTCCCTTCTGGGATCCATCGAAAGCCACGCCCCCGAAACATGAACGTGGAGCATGAGCAGAGTGCGACGAGCAGAAAAGAGCGGAAGATATTAGTGCGGCTAATATCATGTCTGAATCACAGGTAAGAATACAACTAACTTTCTAATCATTATGACAATAAGCAACTAACCTGGCTGTTAGTACTCACTATCAAGCTAGCATGTTGATATTGAGGGGAGGGGGTTAAAATAGACTGAGTTTGATTCAGTTTGTCTCAGATTACAGATTTGATTCAGATAGCTGTGCTAACAGCTGTTGTAAGACTAGGCAAAGCTAAAAACAGGTTGATACACATTTTCATGTTACCATCAGTTACATTGCATTAATGTGAATTTTGTGTTAGACTCATGATAAATGTCCTGTCCAATTATACTAATCTTTCTAATTTGGGGTTCTAACGATTGTATATTCATTTACAGGCCAGAATCTGAGGACTGTGGACAACATCCAGACTATTTTATTTCCATGCACCACACATGGCAGATCTTCCAGATCCAGGACCGAGTAACAGACAGTTCAGTCAGGCAGCATACTGACAGTTTGTAGTGTGGAAATAGCACTTGGTCACAGAGTCGTGATACTGAGTTGCTTTGTCTGGAAGAAATGTGACGTTCTATTGATCCTCTAGAACAATACAGAGGTTTTATTCTAGTAGGGTGTAATATCACTAACAGATATGCAAATAATTGCATCCACTGTGTGGATAAATACCTGTAGATAATTATAGTTTTATACCCAAGAGGGTTGAGAAAATACAAAATATGTTTTCCCTGTTCTGGATACTATTTTCATTCTTTTTTAAATAAAAAAAATGAAAATGATAAATGCCTTTTCTTTATACTTGCAGCATAAACAATCAAGCAACTAAATTTACGTGCATTATGTGCTAACTGCAGCTTTCATAAAAATCAGGAACATATGAAACTGAGGACTATTTCTGTGAATAAGTCTCGCTGACCAGTCTCTTGCAAGGAAGTGAGGCAAATTCAGATCTCTAGTGACAAATGTGTGCTGCAGTGTTTCCACACATACCTACGCTACATACAGTATGTAATTACACATTGTATAATTCCATGTATCTCCGTATCCATGGCAACCACACTAAAATTATTTTCAGAGCAAACACGCACGCATTTGGCAAAGTCATCAGTGCTCTGTGGTAAACCTCGTTGCCATAGCAACCGTGGGTGTGGTAAGATAGAGTGACATGGGTGGTAGGCGGAGGATAAACTGTTACAGAGAGATCACACAAAGACACACACACATAAACATGAGAGCAACACGTGGTGTTTCTGTGTGTGTGTGTGTGTGTTGAAAGAAACAGAGAAGGTGGGTAAAATACATATGTGATTAATCTAAATCAAAGGAAATGGTTCCCACACTAGAACACATGCTACAAATAAAGTCTTTGTTTTTTAAATCAGGAAATGCTGCTGAGGAGACAGAGAGAGCAGGAGACAGAAAATCCAATAAGGAACCAAACTGGGCTCAGGGCCACCGAGCTGAATAGGATCAGTTTTTTCCATGGAACATATTCATTTTCTCTTCTCCTGATCCTCTGGTCCTTGTTTATTTTTCCGTCTATATTTTCTTTTTGTTCAAACAGCAGTGAGAGAGCTATAAATATCAGACAGGAGTTGCTGTATTAGAAAAAGGAACATCATAATTGGTAGGTTGATCATTCTGTTATGATGTTGTTCACAACATAGCATCATCAATATGTTCAAAGTTGATATGGCAAACCTGCTAGGAGTAGTTTGTTACAGCATAAAACGTGTCTATTTGTCTATTTATAAACTTTTCTATTGCCAGTAGTTGGTGCTGTGACTTTGACAGAATATTGGCTTCTGGATGTGTTCAGGGCAGGACTGTTATTACACAAGTAAAATTAAGTACAGATGTGAGCATGCACACTGAAGTTATAACAGCTTCCTTTTTCTTGGTGTATCATGGGGTTTTGACGCCACACCACAGACGCATTTTGACGAAAACTTGCATAGAACAATTTTTTATAATGGTGTGGTACATGTGCCACAGAAATTTCGTACATGTAGGTCACACGTGCTGAGGGGGCAGCTTTGTTAAAGGTAATTTCCTGTTGTCAGTAGGTGGCGCTATGACTGGACATTGACGCGTAGATGTCTTTAGGGCTAGACTCTTATTAAACATGTGAAATATGAGACAGATGTGAGCACGTGCAATTTTTTGTAGATGGGGTTTCATGTTTATTTCCCTCTACCAAGCCCCCAAGCCATATCAGACAAAAAAACTGAAATCCACCCCTTTTGAAGTGCGTACCTGACAATAAAAGAGATGCTTCTCCAGTGTGTTGAGTGCCCACAAAGCAAGCAGTGAAAAAGTAGCCTATTTAATTGATAAAGACATTCTGGTACATAAATGGACACTTTCTGCAGCTGTTAATTCTGACGGGAATGCCATCTACCAGGTAGTGGTTCTTTCAATGTACCAACAGCATGTTCTCTCCATAGCACAGTGGTCAGGACATTTAGCCACAGCAAAAACTTAGTAACTTATTCTCAGACATTTCTTTTGGCCTGGGCTGAAAACTGACGTTAAGTACTTTCGCTGTTGTCATGTTTGTTGGATCGCAGGCAAACCAAACCAAATGACCCCCCCACACCATTACACCCAATACCAGCGATAGGAGAGCCATTCGAGTGTGTCTGTGTTGGGCCTTTGCCCTGAACCAAGAGTGGAAATGAATATTTACTTACCATCATATGCACTGCCACCTGCTTTCCTGAAGGTATTCTGTTGCGTAAAATAACAACCAGCGCTGTAGTGAAAGTGTTGACAATGTTTTTTTCAACCTTCGGCCTCCCCCGTATAATCCAGACTGAACAAGGCTCATATTTCCAGTCCAGGCTTTTCAGGTACTATCAGGTGCTCAAATCTTTAAATGTACACCATGTGTCCAGTGCGTACCACACCAAAACGCAGGGTGCGTTATAATGGTGGCACCCTGCTCGAAGTATCGTGGTGGGTATAAATTGTGTTCTGTCTGTGTCCTCTTTCACACAGCGTGACAAAGTGTAATTATTTGATGCTAAAGGTACCCTTACCCAGTTACCCAGCTACCCAGTTTGCTACTTCGCAGTAACACAAAGGAGGCCAACCCTACCTCCCATAACGTCGGCCGTGAGGCCAATGTGCAGAGCTATAGTGTTAGCTGGTCGACATGCATGAAGTTGCTGACTTAAGTTTAGGCACAACATTTCTGATGGTTATGGTTAACTGGAATAATTATGAAGCAAAAACAACAGGTTCCTTGCTTTTTATACCAGGGACGGTCAACCAGCAATGACTGGTTTGCCAAGGGCAACTCAGAGCCATGTAACGAGCTCCATGATCTGTTATTGTGAGAGATTGTGTATTATTTTTTTATTGTTTATTTGTTTATTATGACAGTATACTATGTGTTAATATGCTTTGGGAACGTTGTATCATGAAGACATGCCAATAAAGCCACTTGAATTGAAACTGAATGGAGATGATACTCTTTCTCCATGGCTCTGGATGAACCATAGTGGCGGAATAGGCTAAAGCAACTAGGAGTATCGCAGAGCCTATGGAGGAAAAACCCAAGAAGCATCCAAGAAAGGTTTCTGATACTCCAGATATAAAAGAAAATGCACACTGTTTAAGTTTATATTTACTGTACATGTAGGTTCTTCAGGTTGCCACCTTGATACACTAATATGTAAACCCTTTTGGCAGCGCTAAAGTACGATCACTCATGCTAAGCTACTAAAGGCTACTTTCTAGCATTCCTCCATAAAATCCCAAAGAACCTGCTGTTCCAAAGGAAGGTGAAGTAAAACAGGTCTGCGCAATCTCAGAGGACTGGTTGTCTTTCACGCCTTAATGCTATAGAAGATTCAATTGCGACACAATGGGGCATTCAAACAAAAAGGGTTGTTCAGTGTGCAGGGTGATCATATTGTATCCTGCAAAGAAGGACGGCTGGACAGCTTTATGTTATTGTTAATTAAAGACACATAATCCATTAAACCCATCATAGCTCACGATAATGTTCATTTTTGGGATGATCACAACAAGTTTACTCTGCAAATCCTGCGATTTTGACACATTGTGTATGATGATTAACAATCTTAACCTTCACCTGGTGTGTCTTTTATGGTTGAGTGGAGTAAAGGGTTTAGAGTGTTACACCCATCAACACACACCCTCAGTGCCTGTACACACACTTACTACAATAGCTATAGAACACTCAGACACACCCTGTGACAGCATTGTGCAGAGCTGACAGCAATAGGACCTCTGAAATATTTATAGAATGTTACAAGGTCCATCCCTGTTCACACTTCTTTATCCTGATGTTAAATCCTGCTCACCACTGCTCAACCCCGGTCAAACAAGAATGATCAGTCACCTGCTTAGCTTGTGATTAGCCAGCAGACACAAAATCAACATCAGCCTACTGATGTTGGTGTAATGACAGATGGAATCACTTCAACCATGTGACAGGTCCTGATGAATGCCTCATTACCATTGATATAAAACAATGGGAGGCATACTCTTATGCAATCCCTTTACAGAGTAAATGACTGAAACTCAAATTAAGACACTTCCAGACTCAGGTTACCTCTTCACACAGAGATGTTGTTATTATTGCACATAATTACAGTGTTACTCACAACCCAAATATGATTTGACAACTGTGCCACCACTGTAACAAAAAGATGAATGGATCAAAGGCTTTAAGAAATGCCAGTTCTGAGCATTTTGTTTTAAAAATCTTTAAACAGTATTGCATGAAAACTGGATTGGTTTCAACCATCTTTGTCAGGTGTCATGTGAAATCTGAGCAGTATTTATGAAATGCCTAAGAATCCCTCTAAACCATGTCTCACAATGTGTGTGGTCACCTCTGTTTCTGTAGTCAAGTAGGGTCTACTCTTAACCAAGTTAGCACAGCACTAATTCATGGTGGATTTTCTCAAATTCAATCAATTTGCATGTGCTCCAAGAGAGATCTCATGTTACTGTTGGTTTGGAATCAACTTCCAACATGATGCGAACATTGATCATTATGATCTCGCTGCTGTCATTAGAATTTTACATAGCAACAAGGGAATTCCCCTTTGGCACTGTTTTTTTTACTTAGTAGATTTTTCTGGTAGATTTTTGTTATATGGTGAAACTTAAACTCAGATTCAAAACATCACATCAATATTGCACCATGTTTTTTAGAAAGATTGGTCCCTCTGTGCTCGAGTTGCTAATGCCTCATTCTTGAGCTGGCATCCATTTTAGCTGAAAGAAGTCTATTTTATTTTGGTTTGTTTCCATGACAGTAATGAGGCCAAGAGCTACTGGCGGGAATAGAAGAAGGTTAGAGATGGAGGAGAGTATGGTGGAGGGGATTGGATTGGCAATGCCAAGACTCATGACTCATGACTCATCGTGGTGACTAGAGGAGGAAATGAATGAGGGGGGAGAGGAATGCACATGAATTGGTGGAAGGACAGTTGGTGGAAGGTTGAGCCACAAAGTATAGTTTCACCCAGCAGCATGGTGATAAACAAGTTAAGTTACAGTAAAAGCAGAAAAGATAGCAGCAATATTGGCTCTGTTATCAGTGTAGTGAATTCTTTGCTTTACAGTTAGTAGTTCTCTCAGGAATGAGAAGCAGTTATGGATTATATAATAGATTATATCATTTGCATTTTGTATAGACAGATAGACACACACAAGCACAGATGATTTATACAGCCTATGTAAGCATAAATAAACTAGTGTTTTCGTTGTTTTTTAAAGCCATGGGCTCAATTGGGTTAACCTAACATACATCTTGTTTGACAGGAGAGCCAGCTGGTTAGTGCAGTTCGCCTGGTTTGCATACAGAACAGTACAAGTGGTGTGTGTCATATTCAGAACAAGAGTAAGGGTTGAATTCAGGTTGTGTGTAGTAGCCAAAGAACTATGAACCCTAAAGCATCCAAAACTGCTAACAATCATCCAAAATGTCTTTTTGTAGGATACCACTGTGGAAACAGATAAAATATTTTTTAAGGATGCTTGAATATTGAAATATATGCATGTTAACAGTTGGATTTCACCAAGTGCTTCTCAGCATCGTCACTAGATTTCAAAATAAGTGCACATGGGTCTAGCGAAAAGATTGTTAACATTTCTGTGCATATAGGCCACAAAATACGTTATAAACTCTTGTCAAACTAATAGAAGGGATGGTGAAGGGAAATAAAATTGTAGCAGAATAAATGTAAAGAGTTGCCAAATTTACTATAATTAAACGGCAATGGACGACACTCTACATTCCAATTATTATTGTTGAATGTTCCAAAAGAACAGTATTCCCAGTATCTCCCTCCATAAACACAGACACACACAGACACACACACACGATTTCCTTATTTTCTTTTTGATTTGGGAGCTAATAATACACCATTTATTTTAAATAGCCTAATTAATTACGTGATCATAAATTATTAATTTATTTTTTTTCGGCAGGCGAGACATTTCACACACTCCATCACCTAATAACTGATATATTAAGCACTGTTTACCACTGAATGATTAACACACCTTTATTTAAGTAAGTAAATAAGCATTGTGTAAGAACTACTAAACCTCTTCTCAACCAGCTACCAACCTGTGCTCGCATACACACTGCACTTTTTCTGACACATTGCTTCTGCTGGATATAAATCCTTGGTTTAGAAATTCGATCAGTCCTCTAGATCATACCTGTTGAATCAGCTGTAGTGTGTTTGAATATGTTTACCCACAGGCTAACACACACACACACACACACACACACACACGCACACACACAAACACACTCAGGAGAGTAACACAATGAATATAAGCTAATAATAATAATAATAAGTACTCCACAATCCTTTTAAAAGACTTCAAAAGTTTTTTTCTATAAACAAAGAAAGCTCGTAGAAACACAAGGTAATGGAGTGACTGAACAATGTGTCATAGAAGTATAAAGTTACAGCCCTGCCCCCTTCAGACCAACTACTCAGCCAATGGCAGCTTACCACATTCCCCTCCCACAGAAACAAGCTTTAAAACTCTTCAGTAGTTTCTTCTCTGTCTACTCTGGTCTCTCCCTGCCTGCCTGCCTTTCCAGCCGAGCCATTCGGTCTGACCATCCCAGACTAATTTTATCCAAAAGAAAAAAAAAACACTTCAGATTCGAGAATGTCTAGTTATAGGAGCAGCACATACAGTGTGAAGAGTTCTAATGCTCCACGGAGCTTCAGCAGCAGTTCCTATGCTGGACCTAGCAATATCACCTCCCGCAGGAGCTACAGCGTCAAGAGTTCCTATGGAGGCAACCGGGGCTTTGGAGGAGCTGGCATCTCTAGCACGTCTTCCTATGGCCTGGGCTCAAGCATGGGTGGCACAGGCATGGGCATGAGCATGGGTATGGGCTTCAGTGGAGGCATGGGTGCTCAGGCCCCTATCACTGCTGTAACTGTGAACAAGAGCCTGCTGGCTCCCTTGAACCTTGAGATTGACCCCAACATCCAAATTGTCCGCACACAGGAGAAGGAGCAGATCAAGACCCTCAACAACCGCTTTGCTTCCTTCATTGACAAGGTAAAAGCTCTTAATGGAGGTCAAATACAGAAAATTCAGGTTGCGCAGGTGTTTGTGTTATTCTTGTCTTTAAATGGGAACTGCTCTGGGTGGGTGGGAAGCCAAGTCACAGTGTAGTCATAAAGCTGAATGTTTCTCTACAGTGCTGTGACAGTGTTTTGCAATATTTGATTTAGAATCATATGGTAGAATCATATATATGTCTGCCTTTATGTCCTGTAAAGTTGATTTCTACATTGTTGCTGCATGGAGAAAGTTGATTTATACTCCTCTCTGCTTTCAGCTCTTCCCACAAATGCAGTCATGGCATAAAAAATTCTATGTATTGTGCTGTAGCTTTACACTTTAAGGTTTTACTTCAGGTTGCACTTTGATAGTGAGGAAAAACTGACTTTCCAGAAAGAAGGGCCTGAGAAAGACAAAGACAGAGAGAGAGCAGGGTGTGTCAGGGCAGAGCTTAGGACATGTGATACAAGTTGGTCCCTCCCTTAGCTAAGGTGTGGCTCTTTCTGCTGCCCTGGTGGCCCCCACTTCTCCCAACCACACACACAAACATACAGTCAGTAATGAGTGCTATTGTTACCTTAATGACAATACATTCTTTCACAGTGATACGTTAAAAAAGAAGGGGGTATTATTAGATGTGCTTTTGATCATTCAAATCAGCATTAAAGTCCAGCCTTTATGTAATACTCAGGAGTGTATCTGTTCTCTCAGGCCCCAGCAGTGGGTTAATATTTAAACAGGCTAGTTGGTTTCATGTTCTTGTTACTGCCAGCTAACTGACTACAAATCAACTCTCCTTTTCCTGGCACAATGATTAAGTAGCAAAGTACATTTTGCATACTTCAACACAAATTAGATAAACTCCAACAGTATGACTGTGTTATCTTGGTGTGACAGTCCATTTGGAGGCACCTTATTATCTGCATTTACTCCAGTTTAAATTATGGCCATAAAAGGTTCTAGGTTAGATCTCACCCTGTATCTACTTTCACCACCTTGCTTTTATTGTTCACAAATATGCAAACCGCCCACCTTTTCATCTTTTAATTTATTACCTCCTCCTCTTTTTTAGATAATAAATCGTTTTCCCCTGCCACATGACTTTTTACTCTCTTCTCTTCCCTCATCACATCTACAGCCAAGTAAAAAATATTGACCTTTCTGTTGTGTCTTTGTGTCACTCCCTTCTCTTTCTATTTGTCTTCTTTCGCTATGAACCTTGCTTTACAAAAACAGGAAGACATATAGGAAAAGGGTTAACTAGTCTGTTTTCCACCCTGGTGTTTTTCTCCCTACCTCCTGTCAGGATGCACGTAGGCCAGACTTTCCTTTGGAAAAGCATGACCAGTCTAGGAACAACAGCAGCTTACAAAGCTCCAAAGATAGATAAGAACAACAAAGACTGTAGACTATGAATAGGAGGCATGGCGATGTAGATCCTGATGACTGATTATTAGGATTTTAAGCAGGAGAGATGTTGTGATGTCAGGGCAGAGCTGACTGCAGCATTACAAATGTTATAATTCATATCTGATGACGGATGAAGGAATACAATATATTTGTTACAGTAAACAGACATGTATTGATTGATTGCTTACTAAAAATCCTAATTGTACCCTAAGGTTCGCTTCCTGGAGCAGCAAAACAAAATGCTGGAGACCAAGTGGAATCTGCTGCAGGGACAGACCACTACCCGCTCCAACATTGATGCCATGTTCGAGGCCTACATCACCAATCTGCGCAGACAGTTAGACAGCCTGGGCAATGACAAGATGAAGCTGGAGGCTGACCTGCACAACATGCAGGGCCTAGTGGAGGACTTCAAGAACAAGTGAGTGTGGAGGCGAAAATGAAGGCTAAAAATGAACTGTTCTATGGAATTATCTTTTTCTTTTAACATGATTTTCAAAATGCATAGAAATGTTCTTCATAAATAAAATACAGCTGGGTTTCTTTTATATCAGACAGTTCACGTAAGATTTGAGCTTCAGGACTGACCTTTCAGTATAATGAGTTAATCTTTTTGTGGACTACTCCCTACATCTGTCCATTTTCTTGTGTCATACAAACTCCAGGGAATTACAACACTGAGGAAGCATGTTTTAAACACCCATTACATTACATATGACTGGAGGTAAAAAATTATTTTAACAAGTTGCTGTCAGTAAGGTTGTCTACAGCTTTACACAAGTGGACACAAGTGCAAATGAGACACACATGAGTCTCTAACACAAAGGGGTATTATAGTGCCGCACATAATTGTCACTTGTCCACAGACAAATTGAACATGTCAGCTAAGTTCAGAGGTGCCCTGAGGGAGAAATATCTGTATGTAATACCTCTTGGTCCTGAGTTGACAGACACTGCTTAAAGCAAATGTCCTAAAGGAGTGCAAAAGTTAGGGATAGACTAGTTGCGCCCCCTAGTGTTACATTAGTGTATAAAATCTCACAACTGAACAGGAGCATGAGCTAGAATTAATGAATATTCATCATCTAACCATGAACTGTATTTTTATCTCTCTCTCTCTCTCTCAGGTATGAAGATGAGATCAACAAACGCACAGAGTGTGAGAATGACTTTGTCCTCATTAAGAAGGTCAGCATTATCATTTAACTTGTCTTTGAGTTGGACATTTGATATCTTGCTTGTAATTTTTTTTAGTAATTTTTTTTAAAGACAATGTCAGGTTTTTTATTGTATTTATATTTTTATGGTTCCAGGATGTCGATGAGGCCTACATGAATAAGGTGGAGCTGGAGGCCAAGCTGGAGAGTTTGACAGATGAGATAAACTTCCTGAGGTCGATCTATGAGGAGGTATGGCTCAAAATTAGCTCAGCAGGGGTGTCCCCAAATCCCCAAGAATTTACATAGTTTAATCAGAAGAGTCAAGTCTTGCCTATAGTCGACTGGTCGTGACATCATGTGTGTGTGTGTGAGAAGCTGCAGAGCTGTAGTCTCTATTCATTAGTCAATGTTACTTACACTGCATATACAGCTAAACAGAGTCTTATTGTTGACCATTTCACTCTGCTCTACTCGCCTGCCATTCACTGGTCTTGTGCCGAGCTGTGCATGCCCACCAAGAATTGTCTATTCCAAGTAATGTTTAAAAACAATATGATATTCTTTGTGTGGTTCATTAATGGTGATAAATGATTCAAACTTCGCACAAGGTGCATGCACAACTTGGCACGACACCGCCGTAGCCGGTGCTCTGTCTCTCATCCTCTTCTACAACACACACAAACACACAACACGCCCCCACACATGTGCACTGGCTGAATTTTGGGTTTATGCATGCACTTTAAAGAGATTTTTTAAGAGCTTTTTTCTTTTAACATTTTTGTGAGTACCCTCATATTTTTTGTAAATATGTAATTATATCTTTTCATGTAACAACACTGAAGAAAGTCACTTTGCTACAATGTAGTGAGTGTACAGCTTGTATAACAATGTAAATTTCCTGTCCTGTCAAAATAACACATCATACAGCCATTAATGTCTAAACCGCTGGCAACAAAAGAGGGTTTCTTTTGTGAAATACTGTATATCATAATAGGCTGTACACTGCATGCACAATTATTAGGCAAGTAGGTATTCTGATTAAATGATTATTTATATGGTCATAGACATGACCATGGTCATGAAGGCTGAGACACAACCACCACTGGATAAAATTCCCAAGTTGAAGGGTCACGATTGGTCAAACAAACACTGTATCACAGATTTTTCAAAGGTTTTATGGACAAATAAAGTGAGAGTGACTCTTGATGGACCAGCTAGATGGCCTGTGGCTGGATCACTGATGTACACAGGGCACCACTTCGACTCAGGCGCCAGCATAGTGGAGGAGGAGTACCAGTATGGGCAGCTGTTATTAGGGATTAGATTGTTGGACTTTTTTGGGTGGTATGAAACTCAACTCCCAAACTTACTGCCATTTACTGGAAGATATTTTCTTCAAGCAGTGGTACAGGAAGAAGTCCTCAGCATTCAGGAAGGCCATGATATTTATGCAGGTCAATGCTCCATCACATGCATCAAAATAATCCACTGCTTTACTATCCAGCAAGGGCCTCAATGATGCCAAAATAATGATATGGTCACTTTTCTCACCTGACTTGAATCATTTTGAGAATTTGGGGGCCCTTCTTAAACATGAGATATGTAGTCAGGGAATACAAAACACATCTTTGAACAGCATTTGAGAAGTTGTGGTTGCTCCTCTGACTCCTCTGTAAGGGAGGCTCATGGCAAAAGAAGGATGGCTATATTATGTTTTTGAAAGGCCAATATATTTCATTGCCATTTTGTGTTGTTACAGTGACTCTAAAAAACAAGAATAAACAAGTAATTTGATAGTTGATTTGTGTAATTTAGTTTGTAAAATCAGATATTTAGCACCCTCATATAGCCAAAATGGCATGATCCTAGCTTCATAATGCCTCTGCGAAGATTCAACGGTGAGATTAGCAGTTGAATCAGGCTCCTTCTATCGAAGCATCAAATCTTTGACAATTTTAGGTCACCCCTACAGCTCAGTAGCATTTTTTCCTAATTCCTCTCCTAATTTAAAACTGCCAACCTCCAAAAGTCCCACAGTTTGTGATTTTTCTATCCAGTCATATACTTATGATGTTTGTGGTGTCATTGTGGAACAAGTTTCTCTTTTGATACATTAAGGTTTTTCTCAACATCTGTGGAAGTACATTACCTGCATGGGTTTCCTCACTGTTTCTGTCTTGTTTTTGTGCTTCTTTAGGAACTTCGTGAGCTCCAGAGCCAGATCAAGGACACTTCAGTCATTGTGGAGATGGACAACAGCCGCAACCTGGACATGGACTCCATTGTGGCTGAAGTCAAAGCTCAGTATGAGGACATTGCCAACCGTAGCCGTGCAGAGGCCGAGACATGGTACAAGACAAAGGTAATGGATTACTCCTTTTAAATTTTCCTTATGTTAAGGTTTCTGTCATTTGAATAAGCTTACACTATGTTCTTAAGGTAAATATGGTGTGTGCTGCAAACCCTATTTGCCATAAGTGTAGGTTAAATTAATATTTGGAAAAGTAAAAACCCTTTTCACCTCAGCAAAAACACTGATCAGTTCATGAGTTCTCACCAATAGAGTTTGTAACGTTTTGTTTTATAATTACTGGTATTTATTTAGTATGAGGAGATGCAGACATCCGCCACCAGATACGGAGAGGACCTGAGGTCAACCAAGACAGAGATTGCAGATCTCAATCGCATGATCCAGAGACTGACATCAGAGATTGATGCTGTCAAGGGACAGGTACGGGAAAGTGTTTTTGCAAAATGATGGGATTTTGGGAAATCATATATAGTTTTTATTGACATTTAATCAGAAGAGTTGACAAAGCCTTTTTTGAAAAATCTTCTCCCAGCGTGCCAACCTGGAGGCCCAGATAGCTGAGGCTGAGGAGCGCGGTGAGATGGCAGTGAAAGATGCCAAGGCCCGCATAAGGGACCTGGAAGACGCCCTACAGAGAGCCAAACAAGACATGGCCCGCCAGATCAGAGAATACCAGGACCTGATGAATGTCAAACTGGCTCTGGACATTGAGATCGCCACCTACAGGAAACTTCTGGAGGGAGAGGAGGACAGGCTAGCAAATGGCATCAAGGCCATCAACATCTCCCAACAGAGCAGTAAGTCATCTTCATCTACCTAACCTTCATTGTCTTTATAGTGACAGTCATAGCAAAAGGTCTTCATTGAATGGATTAGAGATTCCACACTTTTCCAGGTTTTGTTTTTTCATACCTCTCTCTTGTCTCTCTTCACCTTTCTCTTCACAGCAAGCTACGGCGGTTTCCCCATGGATTCCATGAAGAGCAGCTACTCAGCTGGTTATTCCAGTGGTTTTAGTGGTGGATATGGCAGCGGATACGGCAGCAAAGTGGGTGGCTTCAGCAGTGGCAGCAGCGGAGGCTACACCACCACCACCCAAACCAAGAAGAACGTTGTTATCAAGATGATTGAGACCAAGGATGGTAGAGTGGTGTCCGAGTCCTCTGAGGTCATTGAGGATTGAGCTCTGTAGTTTAAAGGTGTAGCTACCTGTCTGCTATGATCTCCTCTGACTCTGGTAGTTTTATATGAAGTTCACCCACAACTGTTAACATAAACAGGTCTGAAGTAAAATGCTTACCAGCCATTTTCCAATAGAGCATAACATTTTTTTTCATTAAGCAATAAATTTTCCTAACACTACCAAAGATCTGAAAGGGACCAAAAAGTGTATTTTTTTTACATCAGATATCTAACTATCTGTCCAAAAAAGTAGTTAAGTGAGATAAAAACTGGGCAAATTGCACATATGAAAAAAAAAATATTTATAACACTCCCTTGAAAGCTATGCAACAGCTTTCCCATACACAAAAGGCTATCCTTTAAAATGGTGTTGCATCAAATGGACAGTGATGTTTTCAAAGGAATGTGATTGTACTGAAACAGTGCTTCAGCGTAACTTCTTAAAATTGCCTGCTACAGTAGGTAGTGCATGTCTTCCCTGTGTGCATACTGTAACTGAAACGGTTTAAAGAGGCTGCCCACATTATACTGTTTTCCCGAGGTGCGTTTTTGCTACCAAATAAAAATGTGTTTACTGAAAAAAAATGATGTTTGTTTTCATTTTTGATGATGACTCAAAGAGAAAGAAAGAAATGTAGCAGCAGTAAATTAACTATGAATTTGTTATAGCAGCTGTGTGGATCTAAGCGCAGACACAAGGTGGGTTAGGTTCAAACTAAGGTACATTTATTGATAAACAGAATGTGCAAAAAGTGTACACACTTGGAGATGTAGTCTGAGTACAAGCAAAAAACACAACCAGTCAGTACTGGACCTTAAAGCTTGTTAACACAGTGGGTTAACAGACGATCTAGGTCAGACTGGCAATTGAGCTGGAGTTTTATTGGAGAGGTTGATTGCAGAGATGAGCTTCAGATGTGAAACTCTGCAGGAGATCAGCTGGAGCGCTCCACCTACGACCACACACATTAACACACTGGCCTTACAACTGCAGACCACGTGTTACCACACCAGCCCACCAGGTTGGATGTACTGCCAAATACTCTGAAACCCCATTGGAGCCCGCTTATGGTGGAGAAATGGACATTCAGTGTACATGCAACAGCTCTGATGGACGTTCCTGCAGTCAACATGCCAATTGCACACTCCCTCAAAACCTGCGGCATCTGTGGCATTGGGCTGTGATGGAACGACACATTTTCAAGTGGCCTTTTATTGTGGCCAGCCTCAGCCACACCTGTGCAATACTCCTGCTGTCTGATCAGCATCTTGATATGCCACACCAGTGAGTTGGATGGATTATCTCGGCAAATGAGAAGCACTCGCTAACACAGATTTTGACAGATTTGTGAACAACATTTGAGAGAAACAGGCCTTTAGTGTACATAGAAATAGTCTGTGTCCACCAAAGTGTTTTTTGCCAGCTGAAAACGCCACCTGCTGTTCTGAAAACGCCTAGCTGCTAGCGCTGGGGTGCGTTTTGGAGGCGCAGTGTTTTTTTTTCGAGAAACTGTGGTTGCTATGATACATAATTTCCATGGAGACGATGTGCTACAAGTAGAGTAGCCTACTTAATTTACTGAATGTAAAAATGTCACCACAATGTACGTAGGCCTACTTGCTCTGGCCCTCGCTCTGCATGAAAAGAAGGCTAAAACATGAGAGTACAGACTTTCCCGTACGTGTGTTCATGAGATTTTGCGGGCGAAGAAACACCTCGGCGAGTAGGCACATAGTTTCGTTCAAGATCGGATGTACTCGGTGCGGTGTTTGGACGGCTGGGTAAAAAGTGACAGTGACGAGCGCAGCGTTTTCCCCAAAGTTGAACATTTTTCAACTCTCGGCGACCGGAAAAAAACGCTCAGCTCTCAGCGCCCGGCGCAGAAAAGACACTCAGCGCCTGGTCACGCTCCTGGCGTTTTTAGCAGCTTGGAAAAACGTGGCGCTCCCATTGGAATGTATTGAAAAAAGACGCTGGCGTCAGAAAAAAACGCTTTGGTGGACACGGGTCCTTAGATCTTTGAGTTCAGCTCATGATGAATAGGGGCAAAAAGAAAAGTGTTGTGTTTACAATTTTGTTCAGTGCAGTTGTATGCTTCCCTGTTGACATACCGTGAATTTTGATTAATGGCCAAGGCTTTTATTTGCTAAAATCACTGAATTGACCCTGTATTTGTTTGAGACAGGAGTCCATATGGGAGAGGCCTTTAATTCCTCTTGCACAAAACTGAAACAGTTTATTTATTTCAAACAGAATATTACTTGTATAAAAATTATCCAATGATATGGTTATACATCATTCATTTGATTTAGCTCCGACAGACCAGGTCTGCCTGGACCTATAGGCCTACAGTCTATGCTCTGGACGGCTTGGGCTATGCGCTTTTATTTTGAAGGCAGCAATGTAACAGAAACAACACAGTGCAAGATGGGAGAAGTGTGGCAGAAGTTAGCAGACAGACAGAATTTTTATGAAAATCTGTTTTGATTCTTTTGATCGGTTGACGCTTACAGAGTAAAGGAATATAAATAATCAAGGAATGTACACATTCCACACATTCCACACTCATGTCTGGGGTGGGTGGTGTGTCCTTAGGCATTGGATCCATTGTCTCCTCTCCTAGCTGGGGCCTCTTTCACCGGGGGTGGGGAGTCCCATTCTCACTACTAACACCGTCCATGACAAGGTTATGCACAGACACACACACACTCATCAACACACACAGACACGCACCTGCACACACACATACACTCAAACAAATTTAGGTTGTTCATGGTTGTCAACGGGTAGTTGCGTTATTCTTTATGCATGTCAATAAGTTATTTATTTAATTAATCATTATTTCTCCTCTCATGGTTATGTTGTGTTTATTTATTTTGCTTGACTGTTTTTCCTCTTTATTCTACCGCAGTTGTTTTCTTATGTCTGTTATTTAACTTTTTTTCAGTTGCTAACCTGCACTACTCAAAATTGTAGTCACATTGTCAAAACTCTTTACAAAGTCAACAAAACAGAAGTGTATGTGGACCAAACTGCAAATTGTTTTTCATTGCTGTCACACATAATGCATTCAACCACTTTCTTTAAAAATCCTGGACTCTTTTCTCTTTAGTACTTCACCACCTGCAAAACACGGTATATCTGAAGCACATTTTTCAAATGCTAACACTGTGTCAAAAACAATACTGCCACGCACTTTGGACGCTGCACAAAAGTCAAGTCACTTCTAGTGTCTCCTATTTGCCACAAAGGAGCACCCACTAACTATACGTTATGTCCCAGTATATCAAGTGTGGAACACAATGAGAACATTTCTTTAAAATCTCATGATGGGTGTCAGACAGGGCTAACTTCCTGTAGCAAGTAGGTGGCGTAATGACTATAACTGAATTGTGGTATGTAGATGTGTTGGGGATGGGACCATTATCAGTCACATAAAGTTTGGTACAGATGTGAGCATTTACACTTACGTTATAACAACTTCCTGTTTTGTGGCAAATTATTGATATTTCATTCCTCACCCCAGTTGACCAAAACTCTGCATTTGTACAACGTGCAATCATCAATAGGATAAGACTGCACAGGAAAAATTTGAAGTCAATCTGACTAATTCTCTAGGAGGAGTTCATTTAAAAGCTTAGAGTGTAAATCCCCAAATATGACAATTAAATCCAAAATGGCCGACTTCCGATTGGTGGTTGAGCCACCTGGCCTGTGTTCAAAGTAGCTGTAAAATAGTCTTGATTTTTTATTTTCCGCATTACAATGACATGCTCTGTCAACAAATAACAGTGCATACAGTAAAAGTTTAACCGTGAATTCTGTCCAATGTATAACTGCACGGTTGAAATTGATCCATGCCATACAGAAAAAGTGCAGTCTTGTGCATTTTCACTCATTTCAAACCATAGTTTACCAATACAAATAGTTTTGCATGATTCTAGAAATCTACCAAAGCCACAGAGAAAAACTGTAACAATAAGATATTTTCACTTTATTGACTGTACTATAGTATGTGTAACAATAATGAATCAGAAATGCATTCAGTAATTTACTGGTAAAAAAAGGAAGTTCCTAAAATTTCAGTGTTGCAATACAGTTTTTCTCAGTTGTGTGCACAGTAAAACTGTTACCTGAGAAACAATGACCACAGCCCATAATTTACCTGACATTTGCAATTATTCTGTTTTGAATGTGTTTTTAACAGTTTTGGACACAGTGTGTTAGCAAAAATGTGCATCAGATATGCAGTGTTTTGCAGATGGTGAAGTAGTAATGAGGAAAGAGTTCATGGATTTTGGAGAATATGATCATTGACTGCATGTATGAAACCAATGAAAATTGATTCCACATACACTTATGTTCCGCTGACTGTGAAGCGTTTTGATAATGTGGCTTCAGTTTTGACGATTGCAGGTTAACAACTGGAAAAAAAACTGTAACACAAGGGCAGCCATTTTGAATATACACTGATGTGCACATGTAGGAGCCTGACAGTTCTTCACTATACAGTGAATAAGTAGCTTCCCTTTTGTTACTTACTAATAATAATGTCCTGACATGCACAATGAACAATTATGAAGTAGTGACATAGCATATCAAGCTAATTAGTTAACAGGAGCTTAAGTTATTAGTTTACCGCCTTCCTACTTAACAGTTGTTAATGCTAACGTTAGCTGTCAGTTAACATCAACTGCCAGCTAACATGCTATTGCTAACGTTACAGTAAACTGTCCTCGATTTTGAAATTCAAGAGTGCATGGAGTCTACAATTACTTCAATGGCTTACCTGCATCCTCATGCACTTTATAACTTCAACATCTTCAGCTCTTGCATGCACCACAGCAGTATCGTCCAGCACACCGCTGCTTCTGAAGCGATAACAGGAAACGGAACTGAAGCACTCCTACTGTAACGGAGTGTGCAATCATCACGTCTTTATAAAGCGTTTATCTGGTTAATGATAATTAATAACATATTCCATCTTTACATTTTACTGAAACATACTGAGCAAAACTTCATTCTGTAAATGTCAAAGTCTACTGTGAAACAAATAAAACAGGTTTGGGTGTTTTTGATATGTAACTAAATGAATGTTAACTTGCATCCCAAAGCTGTATTTTTTGTGTTGTGTATTTTCAGAATGGCATTTCAAAAAGCATTCGGAAACCCCTACCACCCCATACAACCATCTCTTAGCGATGACTGTTAAGGTCATCGACTTGAAGAAGATGGTTAAAGTTCCAAACTGGAATTTTGTGAACAGGGACGCTAACACAGTGGCTGCCATTTGTGATGGCTGTTGAAAATGTTATGTTATCAAGAATTATGGCCTTAGCTAATTTGGGAGCCAGAAATCTATGCTCTCTAAAAAAATTCTGCTATTTATTATTGTGCTCCAATCAATGTGTCAAGCCAGCTGGAGGAAGAGGGAAAGCAGCTGCAGTCCACCACCTACAACTGCAACAAAAGTGAAGGACCTGCACCCAGGGCTGGACTATGCCGTTACAGTGGAAGGAACAACAGCTGTAAGTTTCCACACTGGGTTTCGATCTTAGAAACCTTTTCATTGTGACTGACACAGTTTGGACTGAAAGTCACATCAATTCTTGAGTGTTAAAGGTTTCAGTAAAAGAAGGAGTAAAAGAGTAAAAAATCTACACAGGTAAAACTATGATGCACAAAAACTACTCCGACTTACAACTCAAAAAAAGTTACTCGATTACATGTAACGGAGTAAATGTAACTTGTTACTTCCCACCTATGTACATCACGTACATCTTGTATTTACACCATGTAAATAACATTTTATATTTCTTTATTTATGTTATAACACACAGAGACACCTTTGAGGTTTTTATGATGTTTTCCATTAAAAAAGAAAAAATCTTTCCCAACATTTAGGTCAGCCCGATCGATAGCATTCTAAATTAGCGTGGCCCACCGATCCCAATGCGGCCTATCTGCATAAAAGAGGTAAGGAATTATTAAAACACTGTGTTCTTCTTCAAATAGAAAGCTGAGTTGGGACTTTATAAAATTACTGATATTATACAGTACATACTCAAAATTGCATTTTATTTTATGTCATTCAAGTAAAATACAAGTTCTCTATGCCGTGTGTGCCTCAGGCACTTTTAGAACTACTAGTAAGGACTTAGCCTGTTTTATTATCTAGGACAAAGCAGAGGTCAAAGTATGCCTATGGAGGGAGGCCATATTAACAACACTGACCACAGGAATGCTTGTCAGCATATCCCACCTAAAAGAAAGAAACTCCCCAACATACGGATACACCCTCCAGTCCACCCTCTTCACAGAGATCAATGTGAGTAAATGACACACGTTACTGTTTCATTTATTTATTTTAAATTTTTAAATATATTTTTATTTTTTTAACACACAAACACACTTTTACTTATTTATTAATTTTATTTTAACACAAACAAACATACGCTGTTATTACTTTTGCTTTAATTACTTGTTTAATGAAATGTATGGGGTTGATTGTTTTGATGTAGTCTGTATGATGCTTTGGCAATATTGTTGTTACACATTCATGCCAATAAAGCTAATATGAACTGAACTGAATTGTTTTTTTAGTGGACTTCAAAAAGGTTTGTTCATGCAGCATTGACTCAATAATGTGTTATTCTTTATAGCCCCTTCCTGCTTCCAAAGAGATAGTAGTGAAAGGGATTCGGGTGTTGGAATGCGGCGAGAGAGTCTCGATGCAGAGGACACTGAGCGAGTTATCCCGTCTTCTGTGTGGACCAAAACTTTTTTGCGGAAGACACTGTCACCATGCCATCCAAGCTCATTCTCTGCTATATAGACAGAAAGGTGCAGCGAGTTTTTCACACAGAAGGCTAATCCATACACACACACGTTTTAATTATTTTTTGTATATTAATCAGTTCCTTATAATCAGTTATTTTAATTAATCAGTTCAAATCATTCCAGTAATTTTCCAGCATCCCCACACACTAAGTTTTATTTAATTAATGTACATTAATCAGTTCTTTAAACAATCAGTTAATTTAATTAGTCAGTTAGATAATAGAATGTTCATTGTAATATAATCTTCCAATCAGTTAATAATTACATTGAAATCATTTCACATTACATTAGATTGTCTGTCATAATTGTTAGATGGTTGTTTGTTTTAATAAATATGTTATTTTGCAACCTCTTCATGTAGCCTGCTTGAATATGACAGTGTTGTATAATTTACTAGTGTAGTGCATGTTTATATTGAAGTGGCTAAGGCCATTATGCTATATTGATCTTTTCACAGCATCCATAAAAGGTACTTAATGTTGTTTTACACAAGATATACATTTAAACTCTTAACTGAATAGTATTACATATGAGTAATCTTATCATATTTAAAGGCATAATACCCATGCAAATTAAATGAATATTCATGTCTAAATTAAAAGTTTGACTTAAATGAAAATTTTGCTTATTTGCAAACATTCAACATGTTAAATGAAAGTGCTTAAAGAGGTGGTATTATGCTTTTTGGCTTATTCACTCTCCTTCATTGAGTTACATATCTTTTTTGTGCATGTAATAGGTTTGCAAAGTGAAAAAGCCCAAAGTCCAGCCCAAAGGGAGTTCCTATCTCCCACAGAAAACTCTGCTCTGAACTGCTTAAAAACAGCTCGTTTGTAGTCCAGCCCTTCACTTCCTTTACTTGTGACGTCACAATTGACTTCTACTGGAACTTTGGAATGCGGAAGTCACACGCGTCATGGGACAGCCGATAGTTCCAAACACCGGATAGTTCCAGCGCTGAGCTCCGTTCATTTCAGTATTTCTGAAATACGCTGCCCGGGAAGTTGATGAAATTACTGCATTTGTTGACATTCTAACTCATTAACTGTGCTCTCATGAATCTAGTCAATAGTGGAATTTTATGTAGCCAGCATTAGGCAAGGTTTATCAGAAGATATTAGTTAGATTATAACGTTAATTGCAGCTAGCTAACGGTAATGTGAGTAACGTTAACACTTAACCAGCTAACATTACCATACCGAGATGTTAGTTTGCCAATATTTAACTCAAATGTAAAGTTATTAGTTAGTTAGCATACATCGTTTATCTTTGGTTATTAGATTTGTTGTAACTCAGTATAGCAGCACTTAGTTGCCGCTGTAGTAGTAACGTTACACGATTATGATGAACGGTAAGTTAGCTATCTCAGCTAGATAACATTGCTAGCTTGTATCTAGCGAGGTTGTTCCTTGGTTAATTCAATTATTACACACAATGTTTGTTAGACAGTGCATCAGTGACGGGTGATAAGATCAGTGGCATATGATGACCAAGGTCATATTTTGGACATCTGTTAGTTAGAATACAATTTTTTATTTTGCACACAAACCCTCATATTAATGGCTCCCTCTGACTAATAAAGGTAAAAATGTGATACTATAGTTATTCAGAATTATGCTGAAGTAGCACATGTGTGTTTTGCATATTTTTCAGTAGCCTGTAATAAAATCAGTAGGTTGTGGTTATTAGGTTTCATAACTAGAGAAGATGCGTGCACCATACTTTGCTCACAATGAGCATCAGCGAGTAGGTTTATGTGGAATGAAAGCACTTGTAAAAAATAAAAATAATAAAAAAGGATAAATAAAAGAAAAGGTAACATGGGTACAGCAATAAACCAGCGAAAGAAAATGTGGCAGCCAATTAATTATGGACCGAACGTGTGAGAAGCTAAAAATATCACAGCTCTTAACTGAAACTGTCATAATTATAATGTTAATATTGTGCCTTAAAAGTGAGCACCGGGCATTATAAGTCACTCAAGAAACTCACACACACTATGTAGGATTCCTGTATCATTTTATAATACTCTCAAATTATAGTCCTACTTCAATAAGGAGGCTATATTGTGCACTGTTTATTCATGAAACAACTGCATGTTTGGGAGAGAAAATAATGATTACAGGAATACATTGGGTTACAGTTTGGCTTACAGTGTACTTCTAGTACACTAAATCACTTCTCTTTGTAGCTGCTGGATTTCCAATGTCCTCAGTGCTTCTTTTTATCTCCATATCTGTTTTTTATTTTGTTATTTTTTTCAAGTGTGTTGAGTTCAGACATCTGACAGTAAAAAACATAACAGCACAGCAGGCAGTGTTCACCTGTGGGTGTCCTTACTTACTACATTGGCAGACTGGCTGTCAGACTGTAGGACTACAGCCTCAAGGTC
>JAPMOB010251595.1:0-22261 GCA_029875015.1 Lepomis gibbosus
CACACACACACACACACACACACACACACACACACACACACACACACACACACACACACACACACACACACACAGAGTCGGTTAGACCCTAGTGTCCTGTCTTTCTTCACATTGGAACCATTTGGAAAATAACCCATGTTTTTCTGGGAAATGCCTCCACGGAGCCCTCCTGGTGATGGCAGTGGAGAGTACCCCCTGTGGGTTTGTGTTTGTGCCCTGCATGCGCACACACATACACACACACACACACACACACACACACACACACACACACACACACACACACTTTCTCACTGGGGGGCTTTTTTGTATTTGATGGTAATGTGATTGCACAACACTCCCTCTGGATTCATTTGCCTACTGACGTGAGTTAGTCTATATTTTGTTTCTAAACTTATTGTGTGTTAGATCAGTGTACATCATTATGTTCATACACTGAGAGAAAGGAACCCTGTACATTGTAATGCTGTCCAGCACAGCAGTGCTGTAGTAAATCCTAGTTTTGAAAAACTCATTTTTATATGGTGCTATTGCTATTTTAGAAATGTGTTGATAGAATTCTCATTTTTAAGGCTGCAGTTTGTGGCGAGCTTGCATAATACTGCAGTAGTTGTTCTTGTTTTTTGTTTTTTTGGCTTCTCTTTTAGTTAGGTGGCCACAACATCAGAAATATCTGACCCACCACATAGTATGCAAAATGAACAACTGAGTCAACATTGAAACAATTTGAGTATTATCCAAACTGTTTAAGTAAGACTGCATCACACAGGTGTTGCTGTTTTACTTGTCACTCAGTTTGAATCATAGTTTCCATAAAACAACCATTTTACCAGCCAAAATGAAGGTTACAAGGCGGGACTGTTTTAAAGCTGCTAATGTTGTGTACCATCTTCATATTGGCATAAAGAAATGTTAACAAATAAACAAATACCTTTATTTGCTTTTTAAAAAAAGGAACAGTGGTTCCCAAGGTGAAGACAAAATAGATCTACACAAGTTTTAACTCAGCCATTTCTTTTTCCTGCTTTTTGTGAGATACTGGATCCCTATAAAACTTTGAGAAGGTAAAAGTAACTCTTTGCTCTTAGCTCATAAAAATATAAAACCTTCGTCAAGGGGCGCAAGTTAATTTTGTTTTAAAGCTTCACAAGCCAAAAAGGTTAACGACTGGCACAGAGACAGAACATGACCTACAGTCCATATGGGTGATTTAGCAAGTGTAAAGACACTGATCAAAACTCCAGGAAAGAAAAAAAACATTTATTAACATGGAAGTGGAGTAAACAGTATCGAATTGACTGAAATAAGTGACATGCTTAGATGTAGGTCTGCTCTTCTTCTTCATATTAAATCAGTCAATTAATTGTTAACATTAAGTTTTGAAAAGGGAAGTGTTTTTGTACTGAGGGGATATCACTTTTGATGCAATTGGTCACTTTCCTGTAATTCCTCACAGTTACACATTTTCAGATTTCAAAGTTTGATTCATCTCTCCTTTGATATACACACACACACACACACACACACACACTCATAACACACTCTCATTGTCACAAATAATGAATGCGCTCTAGGCCAAAAAGCACACATTCATGCAAACACCGGTATCTCCATGGGGCTTGTTAGGGAGAGGGCTGGTGGCTCTGCGCCAGACTGCAGCTCCAGAGAAAGCAGAGAGATCAGTGGGCTGATTGACAATCGGGGGAAACTAAGCGACCAAGCAAACGTGGAAAGAAAGAAAAAAAAAACAGGTTAGTGAGCAGGGAGAAGGAAGAAGGATCTGGCTCGTCACTGGAGCAATGCAGTGTTTTTCTTTTCTGTTTTTTGTAAACTATGAACCATTCAATATTTAAATGAAGTTTTCTGAACAGATATTCACACAAACACACGTGCCACAGCCAGAGGAGAATGGCTCCCAGCGTTGTTGGAGTTATGAAAAGGAGTGATGGAAACGAATGGGCCAAGTGTCGTTCGCAGAGGTTGTGTGTGTGTGTGTGTGTGTGTGTGTGTGTGTGTGCGTCTGTTTGTTCACATGAGCCAGAAAGAACTGATTACTTTTCCGCATCTGACCTTTGGAAGAATATCTCTTACTCTGCCATAATTTTTTGGAGAACATGGGAAGTTATAATTAAATACAACAGTTCTTAGTCTTTTTTTCTGTAATTTTTTTTTTTTTTTAATTTCATGTTTTTGTCCTCTTTTTCAAGGTTTTACATAAGAATTTGGTCATGAGTTAAACCACTCATGTGTTTAGGACATTAAATCAAGGCCAAGTGCCTTTTCCACACGATTAAACACGATCTGTAATATTGGATGTTGAAGGAGGGCTTCATATGAGCTGGCGAGTTGTGTTACTGTATGTCTCACTTGCAAACAGTAAATGATGCATGTTCTGCTTATGCTGTAATGTTTGAAAGTATTGTAGCGAGTCATTAAAAAATAAAATCATCTTGACGAGTAGTTTTAGCATCCATATATTTAACATCCTACAGAGAGTGCTTGTGAAATGTGGCCAAACTGTGCAATAACTGCATTCTTCTCTCTTTGTTACAAGGTGTACTTGAGCTCTGTTGGCTCTGTCTGGCTTTCTGTCCCTCCATCAATCAGTCGTCTCTTAGTCAGAGGAGAAGAGGGAGGTCCTTAGGCCTTTTTTTTTTTCAGTTTTCAGTCCAAGCACTGTGAGTTTTTACTAACAGTGCAGAAGTGCAGCGACTTCATTTTTGTCCAGAGATGGGGGGGTCTTGTTTGCTTTGGTTCTGCCTTAAAACACAGTAAGAGAGCTGTTATTGAATCAGGTCACCTTAGTTCATCTGTTGTCACCACTTTAAATGTTGTTTTTTTGGTAAATGAAGGAAATAGCCTTGCTTTAAAATAAAATAAAGTACCGGTTGCATTTACAGGGGTATATTGATTATGATTTTGCACATTAATATATACACAACAGAGAGGTATGAACATTATATTGAGAATACAAGTTGGTTGTATAAATTTTGGATACAGTTGACTCAAAAAGCAGGCGGAGAAGGATGAAACGTGTGTATAAGTTTTACAAAGGCAGACGGAAAAAGTAATGTCTTTTGGGAAAAGAAGAAGTTTATATTTTTCTAAGTTTGCTCAGAGACAACTGCATGTGTTTGTATTTATTATTGTTTGGCATGATTTCGAAACAAAATAAGTTACACCAAACCCCCCAAAAAGCTTGGAAGTGTAAAACTAATGTGTGTTGAATTAGATACAATCACCAAAACATATTTAGTGAAACAATACTTTCAAGCCATCCTATAACACAACACTGGTCCCATTTTCAGTATGATTTTCAGTACACTCAGAAACCCCCACTGTCTTGGCACTGATTACAGACTGTCTCCTGGATATATCTGCAAGAATGAAGGCTTGCAACATTTAACTAAATCTCTCTATGACTGAACGCTTGGTCAGCCCAGCCAAGTAGTCTGTCCATCATAACATCAAATTAAAAATTGTCTCCTCAACTATTACTCCTACCAGGGTGGTGAGAACTTTGGGTGTGATGAATGATGACCAACTGCTGCTGCTTTGCTCTATACAAAATATAAAAAAATGAGGCCCTACCTTACCCAGTACACCACCCAGCTTCTGGTACAGGCCATGGTTATCTCTCGCTTCGACTACTGCAATACCCTCCTTGTGTGGGGAAACCACACACAGCGACATGTGTGATCAGCCCAAAAAGACTCATGTCACTCCATTACTAGTTTAGTCACTAATGCTAACATACAGAGTGACTACTGGATCTACACCCATCTACGGAAACTCCATAATACACACTTATGTTCCTTTTCTGCCACTGCGCTCTTCCAAGAGGGCTCTGCCCTCCCTACATCTGTGACACCTCGATGGTGGAACGAGCTACCACATGCCATCAGAGCAGGGGCATCCCTCTCTAACTTCAAGAAGCTCTTGAAAACTCATTTCTTGTATGAACACTTCCTCTTTTAACACATCTAACTCCTAACCTCTAACATGCACTTCCTGTGCTCTTCTTTTTCTTACAATTCTCCTGTATTGATTGCACTATTCAGTTCAATTGATGAGTTATTCGCCAATAGCTCGTACTACTAGTTATTGCTGCTCTTACTAGAATATATTCTTACTCGTAGATCTCTTATTTTATTGATGCTTGTATGTTGTTCCTCAAATGCTGCCAAATGAGAAAATGTAAACAACACATAACATTAGTAATAACCATTACATTTTTGCAATAAAACAACTGGTTGACAGTCTTATTCTTTCTCTATTTATTTTCTTATTTCTCTGATTAGTTCAGAATGCTCAACTTGGATCGCAGCCCCAGTTATTATCATTTTAACATTTTCCTCTCTCTCTCTCCAGACTCATGCTCACAGCTCGTTGGTCTACCTGGTGTCCCTTCTGGGCAGCATGGAGCACAGCTTTCACCACACATTGCTGCTGGAGATCAGAGCTCTGACCGACCGTTACCCGTCCTTACTGGGAGGCTGCGGTAAAGACATCTACAGGATGAGCAACTCCTTCGCCGCTATAGCCAGACTGCTGGGGAGAAGACTGGAGGAGAACATGGCCACACACTGCAGGTCAGGAGAGATACCTATACAGAAAACTGACGGCTGCATTTTCAGCCATTTTGCCCCAAATTATACACGTGAAACTGGTATTAATTTTGTCATTCTGTCAAGAAAGCAACTAAGCATCGTTCACAAAATGTTGAAGTATTCTGTTATGAATCAAAAATCTAACATTTTAATCCTTTTCTAAAAAAAATTGCGACGAAAGTTGCAGTGTTTTGGGGCATTTGTTTTGTTATGAAATTGTGAGAATACGTAGAAGCTGCAGTGGTAGATGTGACATTTTTAACTTTAGAGTTATAGTTAAATCATTAAACAGTCCCTCCAGGATTTCGTGGTACTTACCTAAACTCTAACCATGCATGTTCAAACCAGTTTGCCTTGAATCTTTCGGTGCTTGCAATTGACTGGGATGCAACAGCCTGTGTCACAGTGATTTGTCTCGTCTGACGTCCTCCATGCATTTCTGCTATTCTCCGCGTATGTTTTGCGGTGGCAAAGTCTTTGTTAATGGACAATTTCCTTTTATGTTCTACCACAATACGGCACATTTTGCAAAGCAGTTGATCCCTGCTTTAGTAAAGAGGATCTGGATACTGTTTTTCACAGCCCTTTGCCGTTATGTTTTGCAGGCAGATGTGAGACATTGGTATCACACGTCTGCTGCATCTTGTAAACAGGGAAGTGAGTTTGCTGAAATTAAGTGTGAACTGATGTGCAGGAAAGAGAGATGATAGGTCAAATTTGTGGAAAAGTTGCAGTGATTGGTCAAAATTGCAAGTCAAGCACTGAATTCACAGGGACTTGTTGAACTTTTGTTAATAGTTGTGACATCATGAATTCCTTGAGGGACTGACTAATGTGACAGTCTTGATAAACTGAATCTGTATATTAATAGACAAAAAATATGCACATGTTTGGTGCTGATCTGACTGGAGTGGGAATCCAGACTAGTTTCTAGTGATTTGATTTGGGACATTTTAATGGATAACTCATGTTTTGTATACTCATTGCAAAGAACTGTAAGTAGCTCCAGAAACCTCCTATTTATTATCAATGTTGGCTTATGTTTTTGCTCATATTTTTATTGGTGCTTGGATGAGCTCCTTGAAGTAATAGAGATGTGTTTTTGCTCAATACACGATAAAATATAAAAAGAAAAACTATTTTCTAGACCAGCTTCTTATTAATTTGTTACTTTGCCTGTGGTCTTTTCACTGGTTTTAAGTTGGAAAAAGGTGATGACTTCACCATATAAGATTGAACAATATTTGAATCAAGCAGTTCTGATTAAGAAAATTCCTAAGTGATCATTTCAACTCCTAATAAATACGACCTAAGGATTTCCCCCTAAACATAAATGTTGATTGTTGCTTATTAATTCATTGCTTTTTAATGTTATACAGAAATACTCAGAATTTTTTTAGGGGCTTTAGGTGTGTTAATAAATGACAATCAAGTACTAGATTGAGTAGCAAAATTGATAATGAAATCATTTTATTTATGATTCCTGTTCTAAATGCAGAGTATTCACCTAAAATATGTGGCTGATTTATCTGCGTGTCACAGAGAGTTGTCAAGAATTTTTATACTGGTTTATAACACAATAGAATAGACATATTGAGTTCACACATTCAACAGTTTTTGGTACTAAAACCTAAATAAACCGGGTTTGTATTTTTAGATGTAACAACATACTATTTTTATTATCCTTTTTATCCAGTCCTGTCCCCCACTGAGTTCTTATAAATACTTAAATGGGAATGAATAAATGGGAATCGTGAAAAGTGCTTCAAAATGCAGAATGCTGCATGTGAGGATAGGATGTGCGTGTGTGAGTGTTAATGTGCATAAACTGACTGGTATTCATCTGGCTGCAGTGTGGGAATGGCATGCACAGCTTCCTCCAAAAAAAAGAACATTGTGTGCAGGATTGGAGGCTTCCAAAGGCTTTGCTTGGGGTCTTCTGGAAGGGGAACGAGGGATTGAGAGAGGCAGGGTGGTTTATTAGTGAAAGAGCAGGGGGTGAAGACAGAAAAAAACAACAACGGGCCATTTGGAAGTCCTCTTTCAGCAAACAAGTGGGCTGTTAAATGAAGTTATAAAGGCCACTTGGGGAAAAAGAAATTAGGAAAGAAAGAAAGAGAGATGGAGTGAAGGAGGGAATAATTAGTTTGGATAGAGAGAAAAAGAGAGCAGACAGGCACCATAGTGGGGGCACAAAGAACAAAGCCAAAGAAAGAGGGGAGAAGGTCAGATTTAGACAGCAAAAGAGAGAGAGAGGGGGGGCACATGGGGTGAGAGACACAGAAATACAGTCGGTCATCATGAGAAAGCGAGAAATACAGGAATGCTTGCCAGAAGGGGGAGGGATGGAGGGAGGGAGAGAGGTTACTAATCTATCCGAATGTGTCTGTCCAGCTTCATCTCACGTGCCCACCACCTGCAATACAACCCATTGCCCTGTGTGTGTGTTTGTGGTGTGTGTGTGTGTGTGTGTGTGTGTTTTACAGAGTGGATGAGGCGTGCCCTCCGTCTCCCTGTGCATCTCTTCCTGGTGGAGGAGGGGGGTCAGAGCAGCAGTTGCAGGTGAAGATCCAGGAATTGGAGGAGAAAATGGGGGAGGAGGAGGAAGAAGAGGAGGAGGTGGAGGAAGACTCTCCTGCCCCCCAGCGTCGCTACAGTCTGAGCCAAGCCGTCAGGGAGGAGAGGCGAGAGATGAGATTCAACAGGTCAGTTAGTGTGTAACGGTGCATGGCTCTGCTGCGTATCTGCTCAGATCTGACTGGATATAAAAAGAATGTCGTTTAAGGAATAATAGACTTTTATCACTGTCACTATGTGGCTTTTTGGTTTTTATTGACTTCCAGGCAAAGTGAACCAAGAAAATATTTCTCATTGTTTGTTTATTGAATAAAACTCAAGACTATGCAAACATAGAGAACTGTTAAAAAAAGCTTGTATGCTGAGAATACACAACTTACACACAACAAGCTCAACGCTGATGTATTTACATTGTTGTTGTAGTCCAGAGAGTTTAAAACACGTTGACATAATATAGCAGATTTTGTTGTGTTTGCTCTGTAGCCCAACACATTAGATTTTAAATAAAATAATTACAAAGAGTCAAAGTTCTGCTTCCAGCTTTGATTTGAAGGTTACATCCATATCAGATGAACAGTGTAGGAAATGTTGCTTTTTTTATATGTAGTTTCCCATTTTTGAGGGGGTGAAAATGCAAAACTTTCAAAGCCATATGTTTTAGTTTCTTTTATACAAACCCTTAGCAGGGAATGACTCATAGATATGGGGGTGATACACTACGACCTTTCCCACCCACTTCATGGCGTGATTGGTCTTTTCTCATTCTTGACACATGAACATGTGAACAACTGAGGGCAGAGGTATGAATGTTTTCCAGGAGAGTCTGAAAATGTGCCGAAAATGTACATCTCACTCTCTCTATGGTGGCCGGCTCTTTACCTCGCTTCGAGTGTGGCGGTTTTGGAACAACTGTAAACTCTTTTTATTTTGGATATGGTCGGACGGCATGTCGTGCAATCTAGATATGACCTAGCATACCTGGGTCCTTATTGTTACTGAGGTCAAGTGACTGGTCATGAAAAACTCCTTCAGTTGGCTTGTCTGTGTGTTTTGGATCACTGTCATGCTTCATTGTCCTAAAATATGGGGACTGTGTACTAAAAGGTCTATGAGTCCTTTTACACAACACCCTTGATGAAGTTTATGTTTGGAGTTTGGAATTGGAGTGCAGTATCCTTTCAGTATAATTATCTAAAGTTGCTGTTTAAGACAGCAGTTTTCTTACACCAAAAAAGAGGCAGACACAAAAGGTTAGTATCTTTATTATAACCATGCTTGTGTCCTGAATACTCCTGCCATGCACTGAGAGTCTGACATTTTGCTGTTTTATGTTCTCATTCATTGTCAACAATGTCCCTTTAATGCTTTTTGCTTCAGTGGTCCTCCCGCAGAACCCTGTAATAAAACCAAACCCTGGTACAATTGCTGCACAGTGTCAAAAACAGGAAGCACACAGAGAATTTTAATTGTTAAAAGCTATAATTTTGCAGCACTTTGACTTTTTATTTCACGGTCTGTCTTAGGTCAAAGAGCCTGGCCCTCCACGCTGTGCGCTCGCGCTCCATCAACTCAGACAATGGGGAGGACGATGAGGGGTTGGAGCAAAGCCCAGACAACATCTTCTCCAACACACTGATGAATTTGCACTCAGAAAACCAGGAAGCACTGCCTGCTGAGAGAAAAGAGATGGGTGACGGCTCGATGCCCGTCGCTGCTGCCCTGGACAGAGGGGTCAAAGAGGCTGAGAAAGGTCAACTCAGAGAGAAGGATAAAGAGGAGCAGGAGGGCGAAGCTGACAGACTCTTCATCCATTTAAGAGACAATATGGAGACAATCAGAGAGTTTTGTAAAGACATGGTGCAGCATATCCCCACACCAGAGCAGTGTGTGATCGAAGGTAATGTGGACATAACCAAACGTCTTTGTCGGTGCATGATTTCTTTGAGATCAGCACTAGAAATAATTTGATGACAGTGTTATTGGTTTATGCAGTAGATGGATAATAAAAGGGTTCACAGAGAGAGGAAGAGGAAGGGTTTGTGTAACCTGCTGAACCTGAGTGAGATTACAGTCAGACGTGGTGCCTGGAGTTGATTAATGATGTCGTATGGGAACACCTCCTCTTCCCCCTCTCTCCTTCCCACTTTCCCTCTTCATCTCATACACACACACCAGGGGGAATACCTTCACCTTAATATTGCACGTGCTGATTAGAGATTTTAATCCTATCCAGAGGACAGAAAGTGATTTTTCTCCTTCTACCACCATATTAATTACGGGCATGAATGCATTTTTACCTTTTTCCGGCAACAACGAACGGATTCCCACGGGACTTCAGCGCGAGACCACAGCTAGCCGTCTAAAACACTATTTAGGTGAATTTAAACAATGGCTAAGTTGCTAAACGCATCGTGTTGTCATATAAGAGCCCTGTTCATGTTGGACAGACATTTTAATTGCATTTTGTGTCTGTTAAGAAGCACAAAGACACTCTTTATGTAAATGCCCCCATAACTGCCGTTTTAGCTACGTGGGAGCTCTGGGCATTAGCAGTAGCAGCTCCGTGTTGCAAGCACCAATCCGGCTCGTTTTTTTTCTATAGACAGTACTCACAAAGGTATAACGATCAAGATTAACTTAAACATTGCCCGGAGTTCTCCTTTAATGCTTTAGTGAAAATTTCCATCAGCAGGATGGTGGTAATAAAGTCACTCAGTACAACTGTGTGGCTCAGTGATGTGTTTTTTTTACAAAAGTGGAGGTCTGTGGCACAGAGGAAAAAACAATATCAGGCTTTGGCTACACAGGAAATACATCTTAGTCTTACCAATTTATTGTTGGTTTTGGTCTTATCATGGGATTTATTTGACAAAAAAGGAAATATGGATTATTCCTAGGCCTGTCCTTTTATTCCACTGCAGTCTCCAGTGAATTTTTACTTGCTCTTAATCTGGAGTGAAGTAATAGACTGTAATGTTAAAAACTATGAGCCAAATTCAATGGGGTACAAGTCTAAATGTCATGGAGGTAATTTGTTAATGGACAAATGTATCAAGCCAAAAAGGCAGAGAATTGTTTTGAGGTGGGCAGGGTCATTATATTCAGTTACATCTATACAACACAGTGAGGTTTAAGTAGAAACAGATGATGAATGTTATGCATGCATATGTAGTATGCATGCAGTACATGTAGCTTATATATGGATGCAGTTTTGTGTGTGTACATGCATGCATGCTTTTGTAATGTAGTTCTAGCAGTACATACTGACTAGAAACCTGGGGGTCAAGCAGTTCAGAATGTGAAAAAACAACAATGAAATAAGAAACCTCATACGTTTCCAAACTAATCTAATCAATTTTCTAAAACGTTGTAATCCACTTTCTCCTTTCCCCACTCATTTTTCTCATATTCAGGGATTTGATTGTTTTATTTTCATTCATGTCATATGATTTCTTCTTTTTTTCATATTTCAGTTTGATCTGCATGAATTAAGACTTAATTGCCATCTTTTAGTTGCATCTCCTTTTTTCTAATGACACATCACACTTTTTTTTTTTTACTTCACTCCACCCTGTTCCAAAATGATAAATCTTTGCTTGATGTGATATAATTCATTCATATGAACATATTCAACACATCAGTTCACACTTACTCTCATACGTGTGTTTGGACAATGCAATACTGTGTTCCTTTGTCTGAGGCATCTGCAACAGTGAACCCCACCTATGGGGACACGACTTCATTCTTTTGTACAAACACATCACCAGACTCAAACACAATACAAGACGTGGTGATATTTTGATTGACAGGAGGGGATGTTATTGCTCCGCCCTTGGCCTTAATGTCATTTTAACTCGGAGGCAGCCAGGAGTCACACAAACACAGACACACAAACACACACTCGTGTGCACACAATTAAAACAGGAAACAAGGCAAAAAATAACAAACTCCTCCTTTGGACTCTGGTTAATTGATTCAATTTTAAAATTAATGTAAATATACAATTGTTAAACACGCACACATACATAGATACACATGTCTTCCTAATACCATAATTGGTGCTTTGCATTTGCTCTCTTAATATTAAGTCTCTTAATGAGAATCAACCCCCAAGGTGCTTAGAAGATGATGTCACAGATGGTCTCAGCTGGATGATGTCATCATGCTGCTGGCTGACCTAAACATCTGCTGCAGTCGCTCTGTCTCGAGGGGATGAGGATTACGCAGAAGAGTGCACACGCACACACACATTTCTCTGTCATTGTTTCTTATTTTTACGCACATATGAACTGATATAACCTACATTTTGTACAGTGTGTTGCATCTTCCATGTTTACTCTTATTATTTTTGAGCCTCTGTACAGTGAACACATGAAGAGGGTACAGATCAGTTATGTTAGGGTACCAGAAGCATTGTCTGACACACAAGTTTTTGCAAAGTAATTAATTAAGTTTGAGTTTGACAGTAAATAGTTTGAGTTTGTCATTAATGCTTGTAGCAGATATCTGCAATAGAGTTTTTACAATCGTCTGAGTAGAAAATGAGTGTCAGGTTAAGGGGATTACTTTGAGTCCTTTAACCATTTTGGGAAAAGCACTTATACACTTTCTGGCATTCATTACTACTCTCATGTCCGTAAATATAAGCTACAGCCAGTAGCAAGTTAGCTTAGCAAAAAGAATGGAAACAGAGGCTCTGCCCAAAGGTTGCTGCCTACCAGCACCTGTAAAATTAATTTGTTTAATCTATACAAAAATCTAAGGGTAAATACAACATCTTGCTGTTTTACAGGGATTTTGTGCTGTGCAATTAAAATCTTAAAAGTTTGAAAATTTCAATTTGATTTTCTACTCTTTGGCTGAGACGTGGATGTTCGAGGGAGGTGGTGGTGGGAAGAGAAGACATTTTCTGATGGTTATGAGACACAGCGTCCTTGCATGCTATGAATCACTCTGTAAATATGTTCCCAAGGTTACCCAAGTCCATATGTGCGAGAAACACTCAGAGAAAGAGAGCTAACTGACTGGGGTTCATCTTGGGAATTTCAAGCTGTGCAACTTTTCAGCATCTGCTAAATGTGAACGATTGTGACATTTTTATCCGTTTGCTTTTGTGTGTCTGTGTTTGTGTGACAGATTCAAATCGGGGATGTGTGGCCAAGCTGTCGTTTTCCTGTCCTCTTAAGGGCCACTACTGTCTGTACGCCAAGTCCTGTTTCAACCTGACCAGCCGACAGCCTCATCTTTGGATACACATCATGCTGCTACATCTACAGGTGCAGAGAAACCTCGATCATACTGCTGTAATGCACATAGCATGTCACTGTATCTAAAAGCATTTATGCACATCCAGAACTATCAAACTCATCACGCTGAAGCATTAAAGTACTCCAAAATATAAAGCATAGAGCAAACACTAAGAGTCTACAGCCATGTGAGCAGCTCTGTGAGGTTGTACTGTACTACTGATTTACAGGATTTTTCAAATGCTAAGATGCAATGGTCACAATTGAAGCCACTTTTTCAAAACACAGTCTGCATTACCAACATGCATCTTGGCCAAACAGTTAATCTGACCTCAAAAAGTCAAACCAAAACACTTCGTACAAGTCTCAAAATAGACTCGTTCAACCAAAACACTGGCAACAATTGTCATTTAGAAAGCATACAGTCTCACTCATAACACACACACTGACGTACACAACACTAAAAACAGGGGGAATTACATAAGTTAAGAGCTTTTATCTTTGAAGCGTGTGCGAATGAATTAGGTTTTCATTATACAATAACATATTTTCACTTTGACAGTACTAAAGTATACGTAACAAGAATGCATCAGAAATGCAGCAATTTATTTCAATATCCTTTATTTGTTCTATATCTGTGGATAGTATTGTAAACTAAGTTGAAACAACCCCCCCACCCCACACACACAAATTTCTGGAATTCTAGGGCTGCAAACAAAAATACAAATAACACCTTAAAAACTCATAATGTACAGTACTTGAGGGTGCTAGTCCTGCTAGGGGACTAGCATCAACATCACATCTTATGTCTTCCCTGCTGATGCATCTTGGAAAGTATCTTCTGGAATGTCTCCTCCAACCCAGGCAGTCTTCAGGAGAAGTGTCTCCACATCCCGCATTCATGGTATCAGGTCATCTGGTCATGTGGATGGTGGTCATACACATTCCACCCCCATGCAGAGAAAAACTCCTCTATGTGGTTTAGGACAGGGGAGTATGGAGGCAGGAACAGTACTGACATCCTGGGATGTGCAGCGAACCAGTCTATAACTGCAGCAGAATTGGTGGAATGCTACATTTTCCCACACAACAACAAAGATAGGGGAGTTTCTTGCTCTTCTCTCCTCCACTGGCGCAAGGCGATTATGCATGTCATCCAGGAAAGACATGAGCCTCTCCATATTGTAGGGGCCAATGAGTGGTTTGTGTAACAGCAAACCATCATTGGACAATGCTGCACACATTGTGACGTTAGCTCCTCTCTGCCCCGGGACATCCACGGTTGCTCACTGTCCAATCACATTTCTTCCCCTGCGGTGTGTTTTTGCCAGGTTGAATCCAGCTTCATCCACAAAGATGAATGTAAGTGGGGTTTTCCTGGCTTCCAGCTCCATTACTCTCTACAGTAAATACACAGTTTTACAGAACTTCACATTATGCATCACTGTGTATGTTCCCTGATTGATTATTGAACAGACATCTTACCTGGACATATTGATAACGGAGTTCTTGCACACGTTCAGTTTCTCTCGAATGGTACAGTGTACAACTGCTTCGTCCTTATTTTATTTTTCTCCAGGACTCTGGAAATTGTCATTGTCGAATTCACATTTCCAAAAGTGATATTGTCTTCCAGCGCTCTATTCTGAATTTCCCACAGTTTTATTGCATTGTTGCCAATTACCATTTCAACAATGGCAATTTCTTGCACATCTGACAATTTTCTACCTATCCCTCCTGTGGGAGGCAACCTTTGTATCCTACAGTAAACAGAAAACAATCAATACATTTTACTGTAAAATGTCAGTACATGTAAACATACTGATTTGTACCATATGTAGTTCAATTATCATTGAAGATGCACATCTCACCTGTTGTGTTGTTGTGTTGTGTGTTGTGAACGCTGCAGATTTGGTTGCACCCTAACACCAGCCTCTCTCAAAGTGAGACCATGGTTTACAACATGGTTAATAATTGTGGCCCTTACCATATCAGAGACCACCGCTCTTGGTTTTCCTCTCATTTGTCTTCCACAAATCCTTCCCCTTGCCACTCTTCTTTCCCCACCAACCTGTGTTCCTTGATCCATGTTTTGAAACTACTGCCATCTGAAGCTGTCCCTTTTTACCTGTGTGGTAACAAGACTAAACACAGGACTCCTGGGTAGGCTTTCAACTGAAATTGTTGTCAGCTGTGTTTGTGTTGTGTTCTAAGATTTTCTACTTATTTCAATCTGGTCACTGCAGAAATGCAGTACATTTTCCATCAGTCTGTTTTGAATGTGTTTTTAACAGTTTTGGACACAGTGTGTTAGCATTTGAAAAATGTGCTGCAGATATACAGTGTTTTGCAGGTAGTGAAGTAAAAATGAGAAGAGGTCATGAATTTTAGAGAAAGGGGTCATTGAATGCATTTTGTGTGAAAGCAATGAAAAATGATTCACAGTTTGGTCCACATGCATTTCTGTAGCGCTGACTGTGTGAAGAGTTATGACAATGTGACTTCAGTTTTGACCAACGCAGATTATCACTTTAAAAAAAACTGTAAGCTAAATGCTAATGTTAGCAAGAAATTTGAGTCTGGACCAAATTGTATTTTTTTGCTCTCTGAACTTGTCTTTGAGTCCAGAGCAGAAATAATGTAATGCCTTTTTGAAAACCTTGACATCTTTGATGATGAAAGTATGAGCATCAAAGTGAATGTTTGTTCTGAAATCCTCCTGGTCTTATTTGCAAATCTATGAAAATCTTTAGGAGGAATATCGTGGAATACAAAACTTGGTTGCAGCTGTTCAATTTAAAATTGCCAACAAGACTAGCTTTGTTTTCAAAACTCTTTTTCCAAAACTTTTCCTCTGTTTCTATCCAAACCATATATCTGCTTGTGTTCTTTTTTTTCTTTTGTCCAGAGTAAGTCCAGTGCTCCTCTTTGCTCCAGGGATGAGTGTGTCCAGAGACTTGCCTCTCTTTGGGAGAAGACACAGCTAAAAGGAGCTCACAGTTTCCCCATGGCTATGACACAGAACACCACCCCACACAGGAAGGTACTCAACAACAGTGGGTTTGTGTATGTGTGGGTGTGTGGTTGGGTGTGTGTGCATGCTGCTTCCTCCTAAAAGCTATCCGTCTCCAACAGAGGGGATGAAGTCATCAGCAGTGAAAAACTGTAACTCCAAGATTGGAAAGAGTGAAAGTTCAACATCCATTTTGTTTAAATAAGGAATGCACTAAATGGACATTTTTGTATACAACGCCTCTGCTCACGACGCCTTTATCTTTATTGTTTCGTGTAGGTGTGTGTATGTGTTTGTGTGCATGTGAAAGACTGAGTTACAGAGAGAAAGCTACACTGAAGAGAGCGTATGTGTTGAAATGTGCACCTATTTCAGTGTCTGTTTTGGTAAGTGCGTAGATGTGGGTGGTGTTCCTTGTGCTGCCCCTTTATAATGTGACAAGCTAAGTGGTCGCTAGGAAACAATTAGACCCACAAAGAAAATACAGCTGTCATTTGTCTTTCTCTAAGCGTGCGTTGAGATGGACCAGCTATGGTTACCATATGGAGCCTGGACATACCCAGCTATTCACTCACACACACACGCACACTCATAACACATACCAACTATAGACATCTGTGAGGCACTCAACGGTTCAATCATGGTCATAAACTTCTGCTCTTACCGTCTTCATTTTATCCTTCCCCAGTAAAATCTCTGATTTACCTGCAGTCACCAGTAAAATGTGCTTTCTGCTGCTCAGCTGGCCCCAACTGGACCACTCGTACCTTAAAGGAAGAGTTTAACATTTTAAAATCTAATTTGCTTGCTTGAGAGCCAGATGAGAATATCAATATTTTTATGTCTATATGAAAAACCGCCAATTAGCCTAGCTTAGCATAAGAACAGGAAACCAACACCTCACAAGCTCAGTAATTAATGTTATATCTTGCTTTTTTAAGCTGTAGTATACACAAACAGAAATGTAGAAAGACCTGAACAGAGTAGCTCATCCAGTTGTTAAGTGTATATACAAAATACATGTGTTGTGTTTACTGCCACTGTGGAAGAATGAATCTCATTTATGTATGCCAGCACTTCAGGCTCGCTAGCAGCTCAGACGAAATAGACCCCGGAGTCTTGTATTATAACGTTAGTCCTTGTTTACTAGTTTGTTCTCTTTCATCAAGCTTTGTTAATCATGTAATGAAATGTATCACACCCATAAAGATTCAACATTACCACCCATAGATAATGTCTATCTACCATTAGAAAAATTATATGGAGTAAATTACTGATACTGTTAGTCAAACACAATGTTCAACGAAAAAAACCCAGAGAGAAGATGAGATTTAACAAGAGAGAGGAAGTAGGTCATGACCTCTCCCTCCATCCATATGCTCTGCATTTCCTGTTTGCTTTCTTACCCTCTCTGTTAGTCCTACATCTTCACTCCTGTCACTGTCAGCCAATCAGAAACACATGTAGTGGAAGAAGAGGAGAGAAAATAAGTGAAGGGAGGAAAGCTATGACGTATATGAGACAGAAAAGGTTATCCTTTATTGGTGTACGGCCTCTCACAACTTCATTTAGTAATTTTATTGCTACTGAATAATAGAAAGCTGGTGTGCGCGAAGATGAGAGAAAGAGGAAGGAGGTAAGAATGTCAAGAATAAAAAGTGGGGAAGGAGGAAAATGATGGATGTGAAATACTCAGGAGGAGGAAATGGTTGAGAAAGACAATAAAAAGCTAATGTGTTTGAAGCAAGTAAATTGTAAAAAAAGGAGTTGCAGAGTCTATGAGGGGGTAATAGATAAAGGTTAGGGTTATTTAAGGTTAACCTTTAATGAGCCCCTCGAAATTGAAGAGCTGCACCATTGTCGCATTATCACAATAGACATAAATCAGTACAAGGGAGGAAAGTAAAGTGGAGATTGAAGGATGGAATTACATTATAGAAAAATGGGCAAGCCTGGGAAACTTAACATGCAGGCACTGAGTGGAAAATGAAAAAGCGAGAGAGAAGTGTCAAAGCTTTAAGAGAGTAGAAAAGATGATTGTGGATGTCACAAAAAAGTACCATGAAGGGGAGAAAGGAAGGAAGATGTCTATACAATGAGAAAGGATTAAAGATTACAAGAGTAAAAAGATTATCATACATAGCATTGGAGAAAAAAAGAAATATTCAGTTCATTGAGAAGAGAAAGTTAAGAATTAAAAAAACAGGACAAGATAATGAAAAGGCGTAAGAGACAGAAAATTGTAATACACGGAGAGGCTTAACACGAAGACATGATCATGCAGAATGAAAAAGAGAGGAGGAGGATGATTGTCTAAAGAGAGAATGGAGAGGGTGAAACTGAATTGGAGGAGGATGGTGGATATGGATAGGGGGGTTGTAATGTAGAGGAGAAGATTGAAAAGAGTTAGTATGAAATGTTTACAGAGGATGTGGCAAGAGAAAAGCGGAAGAGAAAGAGGAAAAGAGGGACAATATGGCATGAGATATGATGGGAGACTGGGCAAAGTGGAAGCCTGAGAGGGGAGATACTTGGCAAGTATTGTTTCACCTTTTGTCTTTCTTTTGCACAGAGGGAGAGCGTTTGTTGATATAACTTCTGGTGGAGATAAAGTTTGGTGGAGGGAGGGGATGAAGGAGAAACGCTGAATACCAAGAGGTAGAATAAAGCCAACGACAGAGCTGATGGGGAGATAAGATAAAGACGTTTTTGGAAGGAAAAGACAAAAAGGAGCAGGACGGGAAGAAGAAAGCAGGATCTGAAGGAGCAAATGGATTTAGGGAGGGTTTACACCAGCCTTGTTTAGTCTGGTTGAACTGAACCCTGGAGCTTTTACCCCCTTTGTGCAGTTGATTTGGTTTGGTGTAAACGCCGGACTCAAGCTCTGGTGCAGATCAAACAACTACACTGTGGTCCGCCTCGAAGTGGTGGTCTCGCACTGCTGTCAAGTGAAGCAGTTCATTAGAACTAATCACAGGAAGCTACCATTGAATGTCATTTAAAACAGTACTTATATATTATTACTGTACTATTTATGTATTATTGATCTTATTAATAATATTTCATATTTATCAGAATGTTTTATTACCAAGTAGATTTTCACCATTTGCCAGTTTCCCTTGGATACAGTAAACATATTAGGAGGAAATAAGAAAGGCAAAATACTGCAAGAGTCAATAACATAAATATAGAATTGAAAACATTTCAATAAAAATATGAAAATATAATCATAAATATACTATAACATCTAATATTTATTCTTGATGATGGGGTAGCACCTATTGATTTATTAATCTTTTTATGTATGTAGCATGTAGGGCCATATATGCATTCATTAATTCATTCAAGGGGATATGTATAATGTAAACACAGCCTGCCTTCATCTATTTCTTGCCTATTTGCAAGGGCCGACTTTATGATTTCAGGATGCTTGCAATTGTGGCGCACATACTTCACTGGTCCACTTTGTAGTCAAACAAGTCGTGCTATGATCTGTGATAAGACCCTCTGATGATGCCTGTATTATTAAATTATTTAATATTTTTTTAAGGGCCTGAGTACCCCTTCAGCGTTGTTTTTCGATGTTTAGGGCTCTGAGGTCAAGCTGGCAACATTAAATAAGCAACGTTTGGTTGGACTTTCAAAATAAAACGTTAGCGTTACGAAACATCACCATATTGAAAAGACACGTTAAAGTTGTAAAATGGTGGTTAGGTTTACACACCAAAAGTACTTGGTTTTGGTTAGGAAAACATCATGGTTTTGGTTAAAATAACTACGTATGTCAGTTAACACGTAAGTTAGGTAACGTTGCTTGTGTAACTTACGCAATTTACGTAACCTACGAAACTTAAATAAAAATATTTAATGTTGACTTTTTTGTTTCACTGGGAAACAAACACCTGTCTCCTGGTTGAAAGTCCTGTTTCTGGCCCTCCATCCACCCCAACCACCTCCTCACTCATTCTTTTCTGACATATATCATATACCTTTACCGTCCAAAACTGGAGCTACAGGGCTTCCCCCACTGCGTTGAAATATGACGCTATGGGGATCCCCAGTGCGTTACAAACTGATGCCGACAGGTCTTGACCATGCGAGAACGGGTTGGCGCTCCAGACAAACACCAAGAACCTGACAATGCTCCATGTCGGAAGGGTTATTTAACAGAGATATTTAAGGTGTTTGTTGTCTTCTTTTTCCCGCTGACTGTATGATCAATAATCAAACAACATTTCTGGACCATCTGAATTTTGTGAACTCAAACTGGACCAGTTGGAAATGTGAGATAATGTATCACCAAGAGTCGAACCTGAACCCGTCCATACAGGATCTGGTTTACATGTTGTTGCTTCTCTCTGTGCCCGTTTTAAATGGCTTATAATGTCAGGTCCCCTGTTTTCTTTCTCACACATTTATGCCCAGACAGGCCTAAAGATAAATGTCTGGAGAGACAGAAATAGAGTCTGCACCTTGTTCATTGCCTTCATCCATCTCTCTTCCAGTCCCTCTCTCTAACACTCCCACTTCTCATCCACTGACCTTTCTCCTGATTTACACTCCCCTCTTTACTCCTCTTTCTACCCCCACCGCCTCTCTTTTACTGTCTCTGGTTAAGTGTATTCAGGAAATCCCCAAAAAGCTTCTGTGTTCTCTTCTCTTCTTTACCCTCTTTTCTCTCTCATTTCCTACCCTCTTCTCTCCTCTCTTAAGCAAAAATCCCAATTGATCTTCGATGTGCAATGCTTAAACTTAAATCTTAAAATTGATTGTGCCACATCACATTTAATCAGTTACTGAGTGATTCTTTTAAATGTGAAAATAACATATTTTCTCACCTTTTCCAAAAAGATAATCCCAGAATGTGTTTATTTTTTAATGAATTAACATATTATCCAGGATTTTAAGGGGGCACTCTACCAATTTATCACTGCAATCTTAAAACATTGTCTCAAAAATCTAAACTGATGTAACAGAACCAGAGATATCATCTTTTTTATTTTATATATTTCTCTTCCTTTTAAAACCTGGCACCTACATTACCCACAATGCAACCATGACCTCCAACAGCGTGGTCAAAGAGATTCAAGTGTGTTAAAGTAGTAGCAGCTATAGTCATCTCGAACCACTAGCTTCAAGCTGCGGTCTATCAAGCTCCCTTCGAAGTAGAAATACCTGCAAGAGAAAATGTTGATGTGTATTAGTTAACAAAAATGACAAAAATAAAGAAGACTGACTTCTTCTCTTATTTCAGTAACATAGCATTTTAAAACTAAATATGAGAACAACAGTTGCTTTTGTTTTGGACACATTATGCAGATTCATTGCAGCTTTCCATTGTTGCCGGTGCAGCCTGCCTTCAGTCGTCAGGGGTCATGGGCATTTACAATCTCGCATCTTGATCAAATTATAATGATGATCTACAAACAGTGATGGGGGGAAGTGCGTAAATAGAGCGAGGGGGTTTATTGAAAGAGTGAAGGGGGTTACATGAGGATAGACAGATTATATTCAGAATCACATAATCCAGCTGTTGTTTCTTCATCTCTTTATTGAATCCACCTCTCTGGTTCTGATAAATCAAACATGGGCTTGTGTTTGTCCACATTAGCCTGTTGCCCGGCTGCAAATATGTCACTCTAAACAGGTCAATTTCAGACTGTCGTTTGAGATCTTCTGGTAATGGAGAAAGGAATGAAGGAAGCAAAATATGTGCTATGTTACTCATTTCACTTTATTAATGATGAATTTGTCATTGCGTTATGCAAAAGATTTGGACTCTGATTTGTTCTCTTACACATTGTTGTTCAGCCTCTGAGTCTTTTATCGTCTTTCCGCTTCTGTCCTTCCTTGGCTTGCTGCAGTTTAGACAATAGATTAATCACTTTTGCTTTGTAATCAGTAAACATTGTTAAGGCTATTTAGACATAAAAAGGTAATCTTTTTTAAAAAGAGTTGATTCAATGAGTGAATGTCAGGAGCAAATACGGTTCGTCAGCCTTTAGTGGCAACATTGGCAGTTTTTCTGGGCACAATTTGACTTCAACAGCTTTTTTTTGTGTAACATTATTTCCTTGGATAAGTATCTTGGATTAAACTTTTTGTCTGGAAGTATTTAAGTCCTTCACTTAAAAGCAGCTGTAAACTATATTTTTTTGAAAACACTGTAATAAATGATAATGTCCTTCCTGCGGATTTACAGAGCTTTATAGCGACTTTCAGCTCATTGTTTAGCTGTCTGTATCCATCTTCACTGATTTGAGCTCCAAAAAGTCCTCTCTGCCCGAGAAATGCCAATATCTTAATTGTTTATTATATTGAAATGTGAGTGTTCATCTATGTTTCAGTGGTCTCAATTGGAGTTAACATATAACAGCTTTCATATTTACATCCTCACTCATTAACATCAAGGACCAAAGGGGCACAGGTCTAAAGGTCAAACACACTAGTAGCCCATCCAATACCTGTCAAATCTAGCTCCCTCTGGGTGTCTCAAGTGAGTCTTACTTTGCTGTAGTGAGAAATACTCCACTCGTTCTTGAATGGGTCATCAGAAAATGTAAAATGACTGCAGCAGGTTTAGAGTTTAGAGAAATTAAATAGCAGAGGGTTCTGCTGGATATATATACACTGTGAAATCATTATAGAGAGATTTTGTGAAACTACGCAGATATGAACAACAGGATCCATTATCTCTATAAATGTGACGTTTTTTCTCCAAACAAGCTGAAGATGAATATTAACACATGAGAATGTGTTTAAGTGTCACTGATGAGTGTTTGTGTGTATTTGAAGTGAAGTATAACTCTTACCAT
>JAPMOB010251596.1:0-19673 GCA_029875015.1 Lepomis gibbosus
GAGATGTTAGCTAACTTAGCGCTAACCGGCTTCACTTTTCCAGCAGGTGGGAAACAACAGACTTTTCTTGGTCTTGAGAAAGCTGACACACTGTAACAGACACTGTACATTTACTGCCAGAATATTTTCCTCCGCTCGCGTTCACCGTCACTTTCTGCCGCTCGGACAATCAAACACTCGCTACGCACCTCCTGATTCAGAGTTACGCTGCTCTTAGAACACCATCTGTCACATACGTTCTGCGTAGAACGAGGAGAGGAAGCGAGCCGAGCATTGAGTGCTGCCGTGCTCGCACAGTGTGTGAGTGAAAACATTTGTAATGCATAGTTTAATGATCGTGGGAAATTTTAGTAGCGGCGGTCGTGATTCAGGAGCAGCAAATGCATATAAAGGATCGTAGGTTATCAGGCTGTATTGTGCTTTATTTTCCCAACATGGTATCTCTGTTGCATCTCTCTCATAGGCCCCATAGCTACAAACTATGTCAATAACCCCTTAACACACAAATTCAGCATACCCTGTATCTGCAACTCCTCCTGTTTGATTATTGCTGGTGACCTTTGTCCCTATGTTTTCTGTCTGTTACTGAAGCCAAAATGGACAATAAATAATCTAACAAACAACAAAAAGAGACTGCACTTACAAGGATAAAGGAAGCTGGGAGCTCCTCTTAAGTTTTCTGGGGGTTTTGGCAAGTTCTTTTAAGAAGAACTCAGTGTGTTACATAAAAATGTAGAAAATAAAACCAAAATAAAGCCAAAGAGACGATCCATTTTCAAGTCCCACCATTTTTTGTGTATCTTTTTTCCTAAATCAGATCAGAGACCGTTTCACTGTGGTTTCAGGGATTGTGAATACAACCTTTTCTTCACCCATATCTTTAACACTCTCATCCATCTTTCACTTTGTGTGTGGAAGCAGCTAAATTGTTAATGACACACTTTATGTTCTATCAAACCCAAACATGTATTTTAAAATGAAACCATTACATGGTCTGGTTGTTTTTAGGAAGTACACGCGCATCACTATCCTGCAGTGTTTCCTGTCTAGCCTGGCTGATAATTTCCCTGTAATCTAATGCTCGGCTGCTCATCTCCGGTTGGCCTTTGCTACGTGTGTGCGCATGTGTGTCTCTGTGTGTCACCACATTCTGTTTTCTGAGAACAAAAGTGAAACAGTAATCCACTAATGACGACAGCAACACACATGATTAAACTTCACCCTATTCCTTAACTAATATGACTAAAAATCACAAATATGGAAACGCGGGTACAACTAGTGTGTAGGTTTGCGTGAGGGCTTGAATATTTGAATGTGCTACATGTAACTCAAGGTCAAATGTATGAAGCAAATGAGGTGTGTGTTTAGAGAATACTGTGTGTTGACACAGTGTTGAGCTATTGGAAATTGGGTGGGGGTGAGGAGCTTTAACCCTGCTCCAAAGCAACAGATATGTGAAATGTGTGCCCCAGGGTTAACAGAGTGAACCCATTTTTAAAGTGTTTGCACAGGCTCAGTTGAGTTATTGTGGACATAATGAGACTGAATGATACTGAGAAATGTGGTAACTAAATACACCCATGAACTTTTACAGAAATGCTGGTAAAAAGACAACAGTGCTAAGAGGAGTTCATTGAAGCCATCTGACAACAAGAGAATCAGTGCAAGTTTGACAGATGAGACATTAGGACACTCAAGCAGGACAGTGTCAGATTCTGCTTAGAGACACACCAACCACACTTTTTCTCCTGCAATATCAATTCCAACACCTAAATTCAGGGTATTGAACGATGCTAAGTTGCGCTCCAATTCCAGTGTTCTTCTTTCTTTTTCAATTCAAATTTTTCAGACCTCACTGTGTGGAACTTATTGAAATCAAATTCAATATGTGAGGTAACACACATCATTTTCTCACTTTTAAGTGGAGATGGTTATACTACACTATTTATATTATTCTCATTTTTGAAGTTGTATTGTTACAATTTTGTAATGATGGCGACTAAGAAACTATATTTAATTGTGAATCAATCACATCCGGCTGACAACCAATTAACTTAATGAGGTCACTGTCTGCGCCGATAGGGGTCAATGTATCGGATCAAAGCAATCCTATTTCTGCTACAAAATTAAAGCTGAGAAAATTGATTCAGCCCAGTCAGAAATAGTAACTTCCTGTTTCATGGAGAATGATCAATTTTCGACGGCACGCCACAGACGCGCCTTTTGATGAAACCTCACAAATAGCACAACTTTTCCTTGACAATGCCTTAAGATTGCGCAGCGAAAATTTGAAGCAGATCCGATATATTTTCTAGAAGGAGTTTGTTAAAATATGGAACCTTCAAATTGCCAAATATGACCATTAAATGGCAGGCTTCCTAGGGGATGATAGTGAACCATTTTGCCACACCCATGCACAAAAACATGAAATTTGCAGAAAGAACAACAAGAACAAGAACTCCTTCAGTTTAAATGGGGTCCTTGCATTTTACATGCTTCTATAATATAAAAGAGCACCCAAAGAGCTAATAGCTATAGCTATAACTTATTTTGGTAAACTGCAGTATGTAGACTGTGAGCACGATTATTCAGCCACTGTGGTCATTGAATTAAGTACACAATATTCCTGTTTTAAGCTCCAAAAGCAATGATTCTCAATGACACTTCAGCAGAATGAATGCTTCCTAAAGGCCTGAGTCTCAGTCCTCCAGCTCAAGGATAGTTGGGTGGTGTCTCAAACTGTTACGCCAATCTGCCACCCCATCATGGCCAAAGCTGAATGGTTAAGAAACTGCTGACAGTGAGAAGCAACCCAGGGCGTTCTGCTTATTTGAAACAGCTGGCTGGAAGCACAGCCCACAAAGAGAGGTTATGAGAAGACATAAACAGTTCATCCACCAACACCATCCGCTTGATTCAACCACAACAGCTTCCTGGCTTCCCCCTCTCTGGCTTATCCTCCAACGTGGTCCTCCACACTACCCCAGCCTGGGAATAAATAGCCCTGGCTCCAATTTCACAATGTAATCACAACACTGGGCTTTGTGGGAGTGCCCAGAGGATAGCCTGGCACAGCAGTGGGACAGCGAGGAGGGGGGCTTGGACAGGGAGGAGAATCAAGGAAGGGGGATCAGGCGTTAGTTTATGTAACCAAGGTCAGCTGGAGGAAAAACAAAGTAATCCTTGGCGAAAGCAGTAAGAGCACAAGAGAGGAGGGCTGAACGAGGCAAGAGAAATATGAAAACAAACAGATAAAAGTCGCAGTGGGGAAGGCTCCGTTTGCATGGCCTGGGCTTCTGGTTTGGCGTGGGCAAGAGTAATTGGGAGCACCCGTTGACACTTTAACTGGCTGCTGAGTGTGATGGGATGTGGTTTTGGGGGGAAGTGGACTTGACACCGCAGGAGGAGGAAACTTAAATACCCTGTACCATTGTGTAATTCTGATTAATTTAAGAAAATCTTTTAAAAGTCTTGAGTGATCGCCTCCTAGACATGCCCGGCTATTTGGTGCACAACAATGGCCAATAAGAAACAAAAACCTTTGTAATGAATTGTATGAGAATAAAAAGGCATAAGGACTATCATTTCTGCAAAAGCATTAGCACGAAAAAAATAGAAATTTAGATTCCAACCTGTGGAAGTTCAATGCTCTTTTCTTGCCATTCTCAACCTTCCCATGGCTCCAAAGAGGATTTGACCAGACCTGGAAGAAGACAAGCAGTTAGAAATCCACAGAGAGCATTTTTACAGCTTTCTTCTCTAAAAGCCAAATGCATGACATAAAGTAGAACCCAAATGAGCATTGATGAGCCATAATGTGGAATCAGATGATGATAGCAGTCAGTGGCTGAAAAATGATCCTCTAGAAAGCGAGCTTAAACCAGTTGCAATGCCTGCCATGTCTTCTTAATTCATGCTATGCAGGTGAGGGCCCCTGTTCTTTATACAAGGCAACTATTGTTCAGCACAACAACAAAGACCTCGCTGAACACGGCGAGGGAAGAGCAACCACAAAAGTCACCTTTTAAATACCAGACAAATGGCTGCCACAGGGAAGAGAGCTTGGTACAGCATGAAACATGAACTTTCTTTAGCACTTTTATAGCACATACTCTAAGCTACCGCCAGGAATGGTTAAGAGATCAAAAACACAAATGTGTATTAAGAAACTAATACAGGCCACGGCTATACCCTAACTTTGAACCAAATTCTGTATGAAACTGATCTAAAATCAATTTGACTATCAAAAAAAAAAAACAATCATTCAACTTCCACCCCCCTCCTTCTAGTTAGTGAAGCGAGCTACCCTAACCACTACCTACTTCCAAATATCCACTGAAAGAGATTCACCATCCTAAATATGAAGTCTAAACTAAATATCAGACCCACGGCATTTCTCACAACAGTATCATAAAACATGCTCACAACTCATTTAATAAGACAATGTGGGCACAAACAATAGCATTCAACCTACGGTGGGTAACAGTTGCGTTAACCTCTAAAGTTCTTTTGCTCCTCTTGGTCAGAGTCAATAACTGAAACCATAACAAGTTTCATTCATAACTACAGCCAAGTAGTGTCGCTGAAAACATGCTTCCAAATTTAAATGGATGACTGATAGATGGAACTGGAGACAACAATACCCACCCAGTCAGCTGTGTTTCAGTGAAAAATTCATCCTGCTCCAGAAATGACTTGAAAATTAAAAATCTATTACTTTGATACTATGGATTAGTATGGTCAGTGTCTGAACGTCTTTGACTTAGCGATCCAGTCTAACTAACAGGCAACTGTCAAATAACTTCAGATCTGTTGCTGTGGAAACCTTACTGTAAGGCAGTTGTAAAACAGTCTTAATTTCATCCCCAATTTCCCATCTGTCGAATCCAAAATGTTTGCACTCATTACCTCTCAGATAGTTTAGTGCCATGATTGTTCACGGCTTGCTAGTTTCCTACATGTCAGTCTAATTGTACTGTTGTTCTAATACACAGTGAATTTTCTGGATCATTACAGGTCGATTTTTTCCCCACGTTTTGACTACAACACAAATTAGAACTACGAAGTTACAGGCATAGTCTGGACTACATTTAATTCACAAAACATTGAATAACAATGACGATGAATTGAAGTGACCCCCGGATCTTTCTCGGCTTGGTAAATTCTCATTTTCTGCTTCTTCTTCACCACAGGTGTCCTGAAGCACCTATGGTTATGGCACCTATCATTCTCAAGGAATGTGGTCTTAACTTGGAAAGTCTGGTCAAACTTGAAGTTTTTTCCAATCCACCCATAAGGTTGTAAACAAAAAAAGTGTTTTTAAACTGGATAGCTCTCTGCCAACTGTTCCCACAGCTCCTACCTCTGCGGTTAGGCCGAGATGCATTGGTTCTTGTTTTATGGAGATTCCCTCTGATGAGAAGCTGGCTCAGATACAAGACACTAACTTACTCCTATCTTGTTCCCATCTTTAACCCAGACTGAGGGTGAGGCCTGAAGCTGAGCTGTGTGAAGTCAAGTTTGTAGCCAAAAGGCGCAGCAGTTTGTGGCCAAGATTGATAGACTGATACAACTGATGTGACAGGGACAGGAAGGATTGTAGTCTTTGCTCTAATGTTTGTTTGCCCCCCGTTTCCTATTCAAGGATTATAGTTGACTCGTATCACACAATGGTTCATCGGGTTGCGCAAACAGACTACAGATAAGTTATCAGCAAGCCTGGAGTACCTTTACTATGAAAACGTTACTGGAAACATTCAGCTCTCTAATCTAGAAGCAGGGAAGCCGTGTCCTTCAGCCAATAGCTCTTTTGAGGCCAGGCTAAATGAAGAAACCTTATGTAAGAGCAGCAGCACCACAACAGCCAGGCGCACTCTCCAACGTTATGAAGCAACTTGAATCCGGATGCACTGAAGCCTTAATGGCTCCCTTTGTGGCCATGAAAAGGGATTGTGCCAATTTCAGCCAGGCTTCCCATTGTTAGGAAATGTACAGCGAGTCAACTGCTGACATGATGTGTTTGCTCACCCTTGCCAAAAACCGGTGAGTCACCTAACCCCCCCACCCCCTACCATACCTTTATATGGTAGGACATCACACCCAGGAGTCCTCTCTTGTACATGGCTTCAAATACACAAGAATCTTTTAACAAGGCTGATTAACTATGGGAAAGAATTATATTACTGCCAATGCACAGCGTGGGCAGGGGGGCAAAGTTTCAAAAGAAGTCACATCCTTCAAGGCGACTAAAACTGTCACAAAAAGGATTCTCGTGAGAAAACAAAACTTCCAAAAAAAGAGGCTAAAATTAGTCTGAGTTTAAACCCTTGACCTGGCAATGATGGCACATTTTGGTACGCATGATGGTACCATAATGTTTTTAATTTTGAGCTAGAACATTTACATATCCCAAAGACAAAAAGAAAACAGCTCTTTATAGGAGGAAATGACACAGCGTCACCAAAACCAACAGTGCCACCATTCCTGAGGTTGTTAAGCTGTCGGCCTTAAAACTACCATTGACAGTGTGCCTTTGGCCATGGCCGCTCTGTAATTAAATACCAGAAATGTCAGCTTTTTTCTCTCTCTGTTCCTTGGAAAATATATAGATGGTCTAAATACAACTTCTGCCCTGCCCTCTCAGGCTCATTGGCACAGGGCTGATGCCATCCTGCTTCATTCCTCAACCCACATCTGGTCTTAAACCTGAACAAAGCTTATACAAACAAATCCCACCAGAAATGAGACAGAAAAGGCAGCCTTGGCGTCAAAACAAAACTGAAATTGTGTTGTGGTTGAATTCCTGAGAGGAAGAAGTAAATGTGTCACTGAATCCAAACAGCAAAAATCTTCTTTGGAAGTACTATTTGGCAGTGTAAGCTCGTGGATTAATCTTTTAACTTCATAGTGAACTAATGAGAAACTGGGCATCTATCTCTAAGCCTTAATGAGATAGAGGGTGAATGTTTTCCAGCGACAGCTAAGTCATTAACTCTAATTGTGTTTTCAAAGTGAACATGACAAGCAGCATGCCGTCTCTATGGCCAATTCATTCATTTGCAGTACCATGTTTTCAATGGCATGCAAAAAGGATAAGCTCATCATTGTAATCTGACAACAACACTTGGCATGTGTGCCAATTCCCCCAACTCATATAAGCCATGATTGATTTTTTTAAGTCAGTGGGGGAAGCACGCACAAGTGTCATCAGTTACACCTCATTTGTCTACTTAAATTACCAATGCTTCTCTATCCATCCTCTCTGCCTCATGCTTTCACTCTACAAGTCAGCTTTTTACTATGTTACTAGGGGTGTGCATCTTCACTGGTCTCACAATTCGAATCGATTACGATTAACAGGACAACGATTCGATATGTCCATGAATCCCCTCAAGGTTGTGAATTTCTAGGCACTTCATTACGATTATGAGCTCTTTGTTGCGATTGTAAAACAAATAGGATAAAGATCTATTTTTCTCACAGTGTGACTACTTGGTACATTTAAAGCAAAGTATTTGTCCTGATTCAACTAAGTAGGTAGTAATGAAATGCAGATATTTAAAGTTAATTCATATAAATCCAGCTCTTATATCTCACATTCGCCTAGTTCACACTACACGATTTTTAGCCCGATTTGCAGCTCGGCGACCGTCAGGCTGTGATCGGGAGTAAATCAGCGGTCAGTCGGCAGTCATTATGTGTGAACTACTCAGTGACGCATCAAAACGGCTCCCCGACACATTTCTGACACATCGCCGACGTCTGCCTGATATCTAGCAAATATCCGGAGGAGTCGGCCGACTCGACATCCACATCCAGCCAATGAGAGCAGGCAGCTACTTTTTCACTGCAAAACATTTTTACTCCCCTCCAGCTCTCTCTGTAGCTCACACATTCCCTGCTACCTGTGCTAATCCATTCTTTCACCCAGATTCTTTGTCTTTATAATTGCTGTCTTTATAATAAACAATGACTCTTTTGTCTGTAGATTTGAGTCGTTTTCCGGTTTCACATTTCATGTGTTTTCTTGACAAAACGTGGTTTGGAGACCAGCATCCTGTGACTCAGCCACTGTCAGCTCGTGTAGTGTGTGACCCCCTGTCACCGATCAGTTGTGTAGTGTGAACGGCACGGCCATCGGCCGACGCTGAAAGTCGTGTAGTCTGCACGAGCCTTTAGGTGTTTGACTCTTTGAATCACTGTCTGTGAAATCAGGCTGGGAGTACAAGCATATTTCATCTTTAGTCTTAATGTTGTAGTTTTTTGCCATGACATCATAACTTTGTACTCAGTGTAGTAATTGCTCAGATCTGGGAACTAAATAAGTTTTGTTTGTAACGTTTCTGTCCTTCTTTTTAGCAATGTTACTATGCTTCCAAAACTCAACAATTAATTTGATGAGTACATTGTTACTATTGCCAATGGAAATAATGGCCAAAAATCATCCTGAGGGGAACATGAGTGTACAGGGCTCAATGTTAAACTTCTTTGCAACTGGCCCCATGGTTTGAAACTTACTGGCCCGAAGACAATTTCTACTGACAATTTTGACAGATCGCCTCACGGCCGACGTGCTAGCAGACAGAGTTAACCTCCTTCGTGTTGCTATGTATTATCTCCACCATTCCACTAGATGGCACTGTCGCAATAGAACTAGGGTCCTAGAACTGCGATTCTAGGATTGCGGGGGTCCTGAAACTGCAGCCTCCGGTACTGCAGCTTCATACTACTGTTCTGGTTTATTTCCCCCTAAATAAGAGCAAATTTTGCTGTGTTAAAAAGACCTGAAACTAGCTGACTGAACCATAAACTCATTATGAAAGCATTTACTGAGGTAATAAATCAGCTGAGAAGTAGGTTTATTTTATTTAAAGGAACCAGACTTTTTTTTGCAACCAGCGGACTCGCCCCCTGCTGGCTGTTAGAGAAAATGCAGTTTTAAATTCCGTCTGCATGGTTTCACTTTCAGACCCAGAGGTTGCCACTGATAACAAAATATGATAACAAAACATCCCCTATATTCGGACCTGGCTATGAGACATCCTTGCTGCCACTGAAAAATGTTTGTCTCTGGTGAACAGGCTTTTTACCATTGTAAATGGGAAATGAATTTAATGTTACTGTGGTTTCAACATCTGTCCAATTTCCTGACTCATTTAAAAAGAGACAGCAACAATAGAGTAATATTTTCAAGAGAAACCGTGTGGGCAGGCTACAGACAGAAAGTACCTGGAAAGCTGAAACTGAAACTGTTTGCTCTTATTAATTATTTTGTGCAACTGTATGTTTAAGCGGAACTATAGTTGCCCACAGGAGTCTCAACTGTAATGAAAAGAGATTATCCTGTGACAGCAGGTTAAGAACTTAGATGTGGGTTGAACTTGCTTGTCCTGTATGAAGGGGACATCAGTGGAAAGAGTTGCACTCCTTCTGGCTGTAACCCCTGTTTCTATCCTTACTGCCTCATGTTGTCACTCTCCCCCTTTCCACAGGCTCAGTAGCCTTTGTCCCTGCCACGCCTGGCAGGCACTGTCACACATCTGCAGAGCTCAAACAAAGTCAAAGACTATAACAGTGCTTTTAGTCAATCTGATTTACAGGCGGCAGACAGCAGGTTTGTATGGCCCGCAAGCAGCAACAGTAAATTTGCAGAAGATGATGTCATGCTTAAATCATCAACAGCGGGCAGAAAAATGTTCACCTGCAGCACCAAAAAACTGTGCTGCAAAACCTCCTCTAGAAAATGATGCAAAGTAGAGCAAAGAATCAAGTATGAACTTGTTCTTTTGCTTTCAGATTGGGTTCGATAACGAATCGGACATGCAGCAGCAGTAGAGGCCCAGGGGCAATCAATGACTATATCCCCCTACTGCCACTGTGCCAAATCCATGAAGCTCACAGTATTTAGTCCAACTGTTCAACCTGACCCTTTCAACATCAGCTCACTTATAAAAGGAAAAAAGGTTTTCCATTATCACTACTACTAGTACTATTTTCCATTTATATTTGCATAAAAAGAAAGTGTTTAAACTAAAATAAAAAAGCTGTTCCTGTTCTGTAAATCCACCCATGGATGACTTACACCTTAATCTATCTGATTTGGAAACAGAGCCGGGCCACCGCCTAATTCACTACAAGGCATGGTTGTTTAATTTTAATTTCTTTCAAATTATAGGAAGAAAATCACATCACGTACATGCAGTGTTTCCACTACATCCAATCAGCCCCTGCAGGACTGCCACCAACACTCCTTTGGGAGTTCAGCATTTCAAATTTGATGAAATGCTATTTTAGCCACTTCTGTTTTGTAAGAAAGTGGCTGCTCACTGTCCTAAATGGAAAAAATACAAGACTGTTTATGAGCCGACACAAGGTTGCAAAGTAGAGAGACATGAAGCAATGCAAATGGTTAGTAGCTCAATTTCAGAGATGCATAAACAGCCAAAACGTTTCCACAGAAGTCCACCTGCAATAAATGTGCACTGAAATGACTTCATTTTATATTAGAGAATTTTTTGGGCTTGAAATGTTGTACTCTTTCTAAATCTAATAAAGAAGATTCTTTTAAAATGGGAAAATTCTACAGCGTTGGGAGTCCTTGCATTACAGAAAATAGCTCCAATTTTTTCAGATTCGGCATCTGGAAATAAAAGATGTGCGTGAGTTTTAGCGTGGGCTCTGCCAGCTGTGCACTCTTACTGGCTCGACGTGGATGTCGACTCCAGATATTTAGCAAGCTAGATATCTGTCTGGAGTTGTTGAAGCTTCAGCAAACCTCTTTGTTGCGTCGTTGAGTAGTTCACACGTAACGACTGCCGAGTGCCGAGCAATCGCTGATTTGCCCCATATCGGGCTTAAAACAGTGTAGTGTGAACTGGGGTTAACCTGCTAACGCTATGCTCACTCTAGCTATAAAAATGCTTTTGGCTTAAAGGAATGCATCTCAATAAAAATGATCTGCATTAAACTCCACCGAAAGATTTGAAGAGCAAACATTAACAAATCAACTGTACCAGAGATTAGAGTATGTCCTGCAGTAACACTAATGAGTATGAAATCTAAATGAAGCCATCGTCTTTTGATTGCATTCTACAACGCAGGACATTGAGACATGGGGTTGTTATAGTGACCAGTTTGTAGGGCTGACCCGAATGGCATTTTTTGAGCTTTGAAGTTTTCATAGTAATTAACAGCGAATAATCAAAGCTTCGTTTAGAGGAAGCTTTATTGCGGGGTAAAGGGATCGCATATTTAGCAGGAGAAGAGCAGGCAGAGTGAAAATAGATGCGTGCCGAACTGGGTTGGTGGCTGCTGTACAGAGGAGGGGGAAGTGTAGCAGGAGTCTGCTCAGAGTCTGATCCGAGTAGGGCCACAATATTTGGGTCCAGCCCTACCAGCTTGTTGTCCATTATCATCATCAGGCAGTAGACTCAACATGTGAAATTGATAAGGGCCTGAGGAGGCCAGGGTCAGTATGGTCTGATGATGTCATCAGTAGGGTATGGTATAGTATTCATCATATAACATCCCAGTCTGAAGTACAGGTCAATCAGCAGCAGCTCCTGAAGATTTAGAGTTTTATAGTATTATATTTTTAGGTAATGGGAATTCCATGAGTCCCATCTGTAAACACAGACATGTAATTAATGTGACTCACTGAGGACCTCAGGTTTATCAGGTGATGGGTCAAAGGGAGACAAATGTGTGTGACGCTTTACGATGTGTCCACGGGGAGTCATGGCTTATTATTTTACAGCTTGTGCCTCACCAGAACATGATGGACTTACAATAGATTTAGATTGAGTGTTCTCCGGGAACAACATGAAAGACAACATGTTCCAGTGGGAAGATAGTGCTGAACCTGAGATTAGGATAAAAGCTGAGACACTGCAGCTCACCCGGATGATACTCTGATGCCTGTATGTCCCAGTGAGGTCCTTCTGCACAAGACTTGAATAAAATCCACAGAAAGACAAGTGTTCGCCTAAGCTGTTTATTTGAAAACTCGACTTGCCATCACAAACCCCATTTATAATGCTGGGTGCTATAACTACATGTCTGATTAATTCATCACATAATTTGGACGCAAAGAGCCAAATCAAAAGACAAGTTTGACGAAAATGGAGGGCTTTATTTTCTACATGATTTCACCTCAACCAGTTGCACTGGTTTCCTACAGTCTCCAAGAGGTGATATGTAATATGAGACGATATCTGTGGGGTGTGATTTGAAAAAACTTCAGTTTTTGGTTAACCCCTGATAAAGGGAAATTAGCTGTGTGTTTTTGAGGTGAGCGAGCTGGCCCATATGGAGGTCCTGACACTGTAATCCTGCTACCGAAATCCACTACGGCTGGATCCCATTGGGACAGCTGTGCTGAACACATACATGTCATCATGTGTTGCTCAGAATGTGTGATGTGTGATCCAGGGCACAAAAAATTACAAATATAATATCACTAAATTCATTTTTGCCAGGTGCACACTAAAGGATTTTCAAAGCTAAAAAAAAAAAGCGAGACACCACAGACCTGAAAACAGAATTAACTGATTTCTGATATTTTCATCTTAAGAACACACACACACACACACACACACCAACCAACCAACCAACCAACCAACCAACCAGACAATTCGGTCAAGATGCAGGACCACACACCTGGTGTTTATAGTCTGATGATTTTAGAGTGGCGATTTCAGGGACTTGGGATCTCACAGAAAATCGTGTGACTCATGGTTAAGAAGAAGGAATCAGCACGGTTTAAACATTAATAGCGCAATGCTTGCCGAAGCTCCCCGACATGAAACATGTTTAATTTTTACATGCAGGGAGAATCCGATCGAACCCACTACCAAGGTGTATTACTTTACACCTGTTTTTACAAGTTACGTTTTGCATGCAGGTGAGTACTAGTATTTTATTGGATTTCTGATGAATTAAAGAATTCAAAATTTCTTATTAAAGTGTGGGCATTTAAAAACTATACAACTCCAGCCTAACTTGGATGTGAGCAGAAGAGTAAAACAGCCCAAATAACTCAAAGCCCCTGTGGGGTATGCAGAGACGCTAATGACAGGTTGTAAAGTATCCAAAAGAAGTGTATGCACTGTAACCATAGACTGTTTATAAGAAATGGACGTAGTCATGGTGACGTCACCCGTTGGTTTGTGGACTGCCGTTTTGAAGCCTCGAGTTTGGCTGATAGGGCACCGCCATGTTGAGTCTTCGCAACCAGGAAGTGCCCGGAAGTGAAGTCGCCAAGGTAACGACTTGCCAATAATAGATAAACCTGCCCTGAAACATTCTCTGGTTTGTGGTCTATTTTAAAATAAATGGGACCATAATTTACTAAATGAACATCATTTTGTATTGAAGAAGACTTGAAACTAGCGACAGAGCATAAACTCATCAGGAAAGTGTAGAAGTAGGGTCATTTTCTGATTACTTCTAATGGAGCCGGACTTCTTTTTGCAACCAGAAGAGTCGCCCCCTGCTGGATTTTCAATAGAATGCAGGTTCGCATCGGCTTCATATTGTAGACCGGAAGCTTGAGTGTAACTTAAAAGACATTAATGATAAATTATCCTTTTAAACCTCATTCCAAGCTATCATATAAAAATAAAAGTATTACTCACAGCAAAATTACATATTCTCTTCCTGTTTAGCCTCTGACCTAAAACAACAACAGACCTGTACAAAACCAAACAATGTGCAGATGACGCTCATTCTTAAAAAACTTGAAAGTCAAGGCACGAAAATCAGTCTGACTCCAGTGGAAACAATGTCTAATGTGTAAAGTCCAGCAATAATGCCAGAACAGGAGGGGTAGTTTGTGCTATAAAACTTTTACAGCTCTGTTCCCTGATCATCGCTCCTGCTGAGTAACACATGAGGTAAACCTCCAACACTTTATTGCCCGGCTCTTTGTCTAGATGAAGAGAAACTAAATGAGGGAAGTCAAGTTGGATAGATTTTAGGAATGCAAAACAGTTTGTTCAAGTCAGCCAATTATCCTGATAATTTGTACTATATTACAGCAGCACCACTGTCGGAGTTAGCCTGCATACATCATTCTACTACCAACACAAATCCAACTGTTTCCAAATGTCTGCAATAAGCAAAGGAAATGCGGATAAATAATATGAATTAGAATAATTCTTAATTTGGTAAAAACATTTAACTTTTTTCTTCAGCCAGTGAATCCTTGAAAGGGGAAATACTGCTGCTGCCTTCCCATGTTCCCAAAAGTATTTTATGCAACAGTACTTCATTTACACCATATAAATATACTGAAACCACAACAGTCCCTAATATACTTCATCAACCTCAGCTCCATGGTCTCTCATTTCTTTAACATCCAGCTGTCAGACTCCTGAACACTGAAATATAATATCAGGATCAGGATGTATGTCAGAATCAGGATATGCAGTATGTGCACAGGACAGAGCTGCACACCAGTGTAGTCTCAGCTTGTGCCTGATGTTTTCAACCCTTGACTAGTAGGTTCGTTAGTAATTACCCTACAGCTGATAATTAATATTACTTCATTACTAATTTTAGCTAATGTTACATAAATAAATAAATCTTTTTAGCATTTACTGTTAATATATTTCACCATCATGTTCTGCCGCTCTCTCTCTCTCTCTCGGCCTCACACACAAAGATCTGCCGAGCGTCGAGTGTCACCATGGTCGCAGTGTGCGACTTAAAATAATTACTTGCGCATTAATATTAATGATTGTGAGACACTTTGGGGTGGTTATGCATTCCACAGCGGTGACGAATACAGGGGGACACTGGTCTCTCTGGTGCGTACGCTCCACAGACAAGTTCCACCTTTTGCGTTCCGTCAACAGTACATTATCAATCAACATTTAAATAATCGATTTTTAGACATTTGTTAATCGATTAATAATCTTCCATGTCTGCATCGCGATGCATCTTAGAATCGATTATTTCTCCCACCCCTAGCCATTTCTGCATCACTACTTATTTCTTTGTTAACAAAAAAATGGTTGATAACACCTATGTTATGGTTATTTTATGGAGAAGTACTTTTGATTTAATACATTCTTTACATTGTAAAGCTGCTTGGGTGGATGACCGGTAGAAACCTGGACATGCCAAACAATATCTGTCTACACTTATGTTAGCTGTTTTGTACAAGGTCACCATCCATACTGAAAAAACAGCATGTTTCACAACATCTGAAATAGATTTGGAGTTTATGGGTCTGAAATCTATATAAGGTCACATCCAAGCCCATATGCACCATGTTCACTGTTACTAACATATAGATAAATCTCATTGATAAAATGAAACACAGGTAGCCCAACAACAGCCTGTTCACACCACACTATTAACACAATTCATGTTGTTTCCACAAAATATACACTCATTTAACTCATTTCTTAAAGTTTTTCCTTCCAAAGGCTGAAGACTGGGATTAGAACAGGAAAAGACAGTCTCTTTTGTTTCTATCCCTTCTGTGCATTTTTGTTTCAATGTAATTGTGTATTTACATTTACTCATTTAGCAGACGCTTTTATCCGAAGCAACTTAAATATGAGAAACAACATGCAACAAGCATCTATACAGTTAAGAGATCCAAAAGTGGCAATAAATACTAATAAGAGTTATTTCACAGTACACCCAGCATCAATGGGGTAAATACCAAGAAGTAAGAGTTAACGAATAGTGCAATCAATACAAGAGAACTGTAAGGAGATAGAAGAACAGAAGAGGAAGTGCAGAGGTTAGAGGTTAGTGATGTTAAAAGATGTGTTCTCAGAAGAGATGAGTTTTCATTAGCTTCTTGAAATTAGAGAGGGACGCCCCTGCTCTGATGTCATGTGGTAAGTTTGTTTCACCTTCGTGATGTTACAGATGAGAATAGCCGGGACTGAGATTGCTTTGTGTGAAGGGATGGCAGAGCCAGACAGCGCTCACGGGAGGAGCATAGTGGCCGAGAAGGAACGCAAACGTAATTTGACAGAATTTTTACACGTTGATCCCTGGCTGCCATTTCATGTTGCTAATAAAACTTTACTTCTGCAATTCTGTCACTTACATTTTTTACTACACTACATTCTGCTAACGATGGGCTGCGGCTAACGATGATTTTAGTATTTGAAGCTTCTATAGATTACTTCAACGATTCATCGATGTGTCGTTTAAGAAGTACTTGCTTGGCGGGGGCGGCAAATGTTTGTATTTAGAAAGTCGTTGTGCTGTGATTGATTGAAATGGTCCGCTTGGAAAGAAAAGGTGCAAGTGTCTTGACAGAATGATTTGATTTTGAGTCAGGTTTGCTGTGTTTTGACAGTTTGTATATATAGACAATGTTTTTTTTTGCATTTTGAAATGTAGAGTTAGTGTTTAAAGAACAAAATGTGGTTTTGAGAAGAAAACGTGCTATTTGCTATTTTTTACGCCACACTTTTATCAGTGTGGTGTAATCCATTATAAGGCTTTGATTTAAAGACCAATTGCCATCACAATTTCTACAGAGTCAAGAAGAGAGTTTACAAAAGCTTGGTTTTGACAAACTCGACATTCAACACCTACACAGTTTCTTGTGCATTTGCACTCATGGAACAACTGTCAGTAATGAACTGCTGTTTGAGTTTCACGAACTTGGGAGGTGGGGATAACGACACACCAACACATACACACTCACAAACATCCCCATCCCACCCCCTCAGAGTGCTCCATAACCCTGGAAACAGAGGCCTGGTTCATTTGCAGCCAGATTAAAGCTACTGAGGTGGAGCGGGTGGAAAAGATTATTCCTAGTAAGCAAGAGAGAAAAAAAAAAAACTTAAGCTCGCCATTAATAACACGAAGAGAGTGTTATTTATGAAAGCCGTCTCAAGGCTCATTGGTGTACACACAGAAGTCTAGTATGTTGAAAGCTAAGCTATTACGACTTATACTCAGCCACCAGCCCAACACTATATGTACAGATACAGCGCGTATTCTGGACAGTGAATAAGTCGCACAGCACGGTTCTGGTTTGGTTCACCAGGATTACAGTACAGTAAATGAGGAAGGAACCAAAATTTCAGATCAGCTTAAGGAATGTCTAAATCAAAGCCTTTTAAATCCAACCCAGTGAGGGCAACAGTGCAGCCTGTATACTGCAACACGGTGTTCCGCAGCTTACCAGTAAGTGGCAAAGGTTGCCAGGAAACGCTGTGGGCTCACAGGGCGTTCACATTCACACACAGATGCAGTCACATATTCGTACAAACATTTTACATGAGTCTGAGTACTTCTACGCTGTTAAAGCTACAGTGAGGGAAAACGAAAGGATTACAGAGCCCCGTGTCCCCTGACCCCTGTGGGACTGTGAGCCAACAGGAAGTTTCATGTTAAGAAGACACATGATAGGCAGGTTGTAAAAATACTGCTCTGCTAAGGCAACATGTCTACTCTCTGCAGGAGTGGGCTGAGTACTGAAAATCTTAAAAGTAAAAGTATAAAAGTACTTGGTTAATGAACTGAAAGAACAACACACTTAAAGTTAGTTTGTGTTATCGATTAGTGTGTGGGGGTCAGAGCTCTTCAGTCCAAGCAAAGTGTCAAGTCTCTTTTTGGACTATTTCTTTGCATTGCATGTGGGTAATCTCTAATTTAGCTATTTCTGTTTACTTTGAATAATAGCACAGTCTTTTATTTGCTAAAATCACTGAATTGACCCTGCCTTTATTTGGGACAGGCATCATATGGGACACGCCTTTAATTCTTTTTGCACAGAACTGAAACTATGAAACAGTTTTTTGTTTTTTTTAATTTCAAATAGAATAATACTTATGAAGAAATTATCAAATAATATCAAATAGACATCATTCATCTGATCTACCACCGACAGATGGCTTATGCGTCTTTATTTTGAAGGCAGCAACCTTACGAAAACAACAACACGGTGCAGGATGAGAGAAGCTAGCAGACAGAGAGCTATGGACTTTTTCTGAAAAGCTGTTTTGATTCTTTTGACGGGTGGACCCCTACAGAATAAAGCAATATAAATAATCAAGGAGTCAGCACTTTTCCTCTCTTGTAGCCATGCAGGTTACGCCGGTAAATCTAGAAGAATTAGACTTTGGGTCTTGTTGTTTCCGTTACATGAACTCAACAGTGGTATTGTGGAGAATCTAACTGATCTTACGATGTGCTGCATGTCCATACTGACATATTGATCATACATTTAAATATTAATATTTGTACAAACGATCAAAGCAGCTAAAGCGGCGACCCCGCAGGGTTTATGAGGTTTTATACATCCAAAGAACTTCTATAAAAACCAGACCAAGCGCTTAATAAAGGGCAGCTATTTGGGACTCGGCTATTAATTGAAGTTTTACGGTAATACAATAATTTTTCTTTAATATAGTAGTTCACACATAACGCTTGTTAGCGTCGATCAATCACTGATTTGCCACCGATCACAGCATAGGTAGAGTGTGTCCTCCACTAAAAAGAAGGATGATGGTTTGATCCCTGACTTGTCCAGTCTGCATGTCAAAGTGTCCTTAAGCAAGATAGTGAACCTCAGATTTCTCCTAAAGGCTGTGGCATTACTGTATGAATGTGTCATTGTGTTGAATATGAGATGTAATGTAGAGTGTATTTCCCATTTGCGTTTGTCCATTTCATATCACTGCAAACTGAATACTTTAGTCTTAACTGAAGGTTCACTTACTAGCATTTTCTAGAGCTTTCACATACACCATTTGTAGGTATGACTTGCATACCTAAAGCTAGGTACGGTCATTTCAGACATCCAACGAACATTGTCTGTAGTAGTCCACCAGCAACAGGCCAAGGTCCTGAACTTTTAACATGCCTGACCAACATTCGTCTTTGGCTTTCCATAGCAACCCCTCTTTTCCCAGGACAAAGAGCCCCCCCCCCCAAAAAAAAGGCATTTATAGGGAATTAGGGGGGGGGTAAGTCGATTTAGAGGAGCTGTCTTGAGAAAAAGGGCGTTTCTGGGGAAACTGAGTGCTCACTGTTCTTTAAGACCTCTCATGGTTGCCACTTGGCAACAGTTGGCTGTCGGTATTTCAAAATGCAGCTTTTCACGCTTGCCTGCGTGCCACGAAACGCAACACACACTCACACGAAGTGAGAAAAAAACCCCATCTAGTGTCACCACAGCAGATGCCTCTGGTACCGTTGCCTGTGGAGTCAATCGCCTACGCAAGCTGCCTGACGTCATGTACATGATATTCGGTTTCAAGTCCATTCATTGGAAATCATAAGCCAAGATGAATGGCCACCTGTCCGACTGCAGCCAAGCAATGCAAAGAACAAGTCAGCTGGTGATTTGACTCTGATTACCAGTCCCTAAATCCACCCATAAATCTCCACGTTTCAAAATTAGCATGTTCCCACAAACTCTTGATTGAATTTAAAAAGGTAATTTCCCAAAGTTAATTTTCAAAGGAGTTGTTTGGGTCCTGAAGTCTGGACGCTCAAGGTGGTCTTCCAGACGGTGGCCCCTCCCTCCTCAGCCACACCCACTCACCTGTACTTCCTCTGAGGAGACAGAAGAGAAGTCTGCAGTAAACACCAGCTGTTTTCCAACTGACAGACAGGGGAGGAGACTCACATCCTCCCCTCCCTGTCCTCCGCCCCTTCCCCCTCTTTCCTCGAGGAACGCCTTCACC
>JAPMOB010251599.1:0-16385 GCA_029875015.1 Lepomis gibbosus
TCATCAAAGTACGTCTTTTGTTATTATTTTGATTGAGTGACCCCTGGTGGACAAAAGTTACATACTGTGCGTTTAAAGAGTTTTGCCTGAAACTCACAAACTCTTGGAGACTCATCTTTGTAATGATGTTGGACCAGTGACTCGTCGTAAGGCAGGTTAAACATGTAGTCTTCATCAAGAGCACCCAATGAACTGGTTGCTTGGCAGGGGATCATACCTGTCATAAAAACCTGCTAGGCGTATTTGAAATGTTTTCTATGTTGCTCTTTGATACAGCAGGTGGCAGTGTGTAGAACAGTAGAACATTAGCTGTAACAGTGAAGGGAAGTCTGAAGAAGAAGAAGCAGCAGAAGAAGAAGCAGAAGCAGAGGTAAAAGAAGCAAAGGAAGCAAAAGAAGAATTCCCTGATTTTCACATCCCAATGTTGACAGGTGTGCAGCGGATGAATTGTTTGTCCGTGACGACGTAGAAAGTATCCGTTCTGTTCTAAGTTGTTCTCTGGGTCGGTACGTCAAGCTATATGTAATAAGATCATCACAAAGACCATTCTTAAATATCATCTTTTTACAAGCTCTTTGTCCTGAAAACGACAGGTTTTTGTTTGCTTTTCATTTTTATTGGTTTTACTTTTTTCTTAGTTTAGTCTACCAAAGTGAAAATGCAGGAAAATGCACCACTCACTGTCAACACACTCCCACTCAGTCATTTATTCAGGTGCTTCCTGTATTTCCTTTATTTTGAAAGTTTACCTGAGTGTCGCAATGTTTTCAGGAAGTGCTGTTTTGTGATGACTGACTGTGATACTGCAGGTGTCGGAACAGTCACACTGAAGTAAAAGTTCAGCAAGGTTTCATACACAAACACACACACCTCCACGTTTGTGTGTGAGTGTTGTGATTCTTTGGTAACAGTCTGGTCTCAGACCTCTGTCTGTCTCTAATGCCTTCCTCTTCCTCCTATTGCACACACACATGCACACACAGTGCCAGGTGTCTGTTGTTGTTCTCTTGATGTACTCCACAGCCCACTGTGGTCAGATCATCCTAGCTAATAACTTCCTTTTTCCTGTTTCTGACTCTCCTACGTCCTGCTCACTAAGCCACGTGGATTCAGGAAAAAAGAAACACAACTGATGTGTCATGCTCTCTCAAAGAGTGCACAAACCCTCAATACACATGCAACCTTTCCCTGTTTATATCCGCACAGAACTCACATCCTCGTGTTGATGTAATTGAATTATACACAGACAAAGATCAGAAAGGATGTTAGGACTCATGACTAATGAACATAGTCTTACTGTAGATCATTTACTTTGCAAATGAGATACTGTAAAAGCAAGGATGCACTTTATTAAACTCTTAATAATATCAATAAAATAGACTCTTATCAGGTATCAATATCAATCGCTTCAGTCATAGATGTGAGAAAGCTGAAAATCTTTGAGGTTTAGACTGTTGATTGTTAAAAAATATATTTTGAAGAACTCTTTTTGGATTATAGGAAATTGAAATAAGCTGTTCACCATATTGTGACATTTTGTAGACAAAACAATATAAATATTAACTGTTAAAATAATCATTAGCTGCAGTGCTAAGTCAGGACACCTTGTCATCACTTCAGCTACAGTAGGAATAGATTTTAAGATTATCAAAACCTACAAAGCTAGACATCCCACACATAATGACTATTTACGCCAACATACACAGATGACAGGTGGACTGTAATTAGATTTACGCAGCTAAGAAACCCCTAAAAATCCAAAAGAACACAAATTATTGCTTGTTCCTGCACAGAAACATCTGTCAAAAACCATTTGGTGTAAGTTGCAAGCAGACGGCCAAGAAACAAAGGGAAATTGTTAAATATGGACAAGATGGCAAATTTAGAAAAATAGAGCAATAAGGAACAAGTGAACTTAGTGAACATCCGGTGAGTTTTGTCCAGAACGATCCAGATTCCAATTAAATTTTTATTTTTTTTAAATAATCACCACACATAACAAACTCCGTAAGAGTCCTGACGCCAAAATCATATATTTAGATCTGAGGTCATGATGTTATGTCCCAAAGAATTAAGCCTTAGGGAGGCTTTCGCAACAAGTGGTGCAGGGTTAAAATAATTTACTTACTAATACATTACAGTATACACACAAAACACACAACTGCACTCACACACATTCACGCAGTCATTTTTCCAGACAGCGTCATCCCAAACAGTGAATCAACATTGTTCTCTTGTTGTTGCTCTGTCGTCCTGTCTCTTGATGCTGACAAAGACAAACACAGAGCACCACAGGATGTTTACTACACCTGTATCACGCCCCTTCACCTCACCTATTACCCACTCTCTCCACTCAACTCTTCTATCTCTTCACCCCTCTCTGTTTTGCTCCCTTGACCATCCTCTTCCTCGATCCCTCCCTTTCTCCACCCACCGCTTGCCCTATATCCTCACAGCCCTGTTCGACCAGCTTATTCAGCTTGTGAGCAGCGCACTGCAGTCGTAGGAAATAGCATGATGGTGAGCTAATGTCAGCTTCCTGTTTGACACGTTCATACACTGTTTTGACACTGGTCAAGGTGAACCCCGTAAACACGGACAGACAGAGCAGGACATGACCATCAGGGGTTAACCAGAGGTTGTGCTTTGGATCACAGAGGCTAAACAGCACATCCTATGTCTTAATTCCAGACAATGACGCAGGTTTGAAATTCAGTTGACGGCATTGACCGCCTGTCACTTCCTCACCCTGTCAGTGGGTTTTCCTGTCTTTCTCTGTTAGCCAATAAAGTACAATATATGATTAAACCTTTTTCTTATAAAAGGTATTTGCTTTTAACAGTTTCACTGATGGCAACAAACAGGAAAGGAGTTGTCATCATTTTTTGTGGCCTTTTTAGGAAGGCCACAGTGATAGAATTCACTATATGATGTAAAATGGGAGTTTAACTGAATATAAGTTGGGTACTGTTAATACCATCAGTGAGGTGTGAGGTAATGTGTTCACTGCATGGTCTCACTCTTCTGTCAAGGCTCCGCCGACTGTGGCTTGTTGCTGGCTGGTCTCACACATCATTCACTAATGAGTGAGTGACATCTGCTGGGGGCCTGTGTGACAGAGCACTGTCACCCTCCCTGACACTGGGAAAACATTTCTATAGATCTGTCCATCCATCCAACAATCCTGCTTCTGTCCTACTGCTGCAGCAGGCATGTTGAAAAATGTAAAGGGCGGTATGTAACAGCAGAAGTTTCTTCCTGTAAGGATTAATGCACTAATAATAATAATTGCTAATAGTATGAATGCATCTCCTTAACATTTCCAATTTTTATAATTGGTTGGACCATATGCCTTTCACACAGCTCTGCATATTACTAACACCTGGTTTGAGACATCTCTCTATCACATCTCACTCATAAAGTCACAGTGCTTCTGCTTGCATCAGCACTCAACCTCATAACAATTTGTGAGCAGTGGATTATGAGCTTCTTCCACACAGTAAGGGTCCCACTGGTGTCCTGACACCTGATATCTTCACTTTCCTTTCCTTTCATACCAGTTGTGGGATGACATTAATTGATGGGTGACACTGTGCAGAAAATCTGGATAATTTGCTGTAAAATGGTACAAATTTTATAGAGATAAGTGGTTTCTGTAGAATATTAATGTCCCTTTTATCTCACAGGTACATCTTTACATGTAGACATTATAGTCAGATTTTCATTCAAATGAAATGTTAAAAAATCTCTGATGTAATAAATAATTAAATCTCCAGACTTCAACTTCTTTTTTAGAGGGCTAAGCAGCTCGGGGAGTGACAAGTCACAGAACTAATCATCTAAGTTAGAGATAACTTAGATGATTAGAGGCAGGAACACAGCTCAAGCCCCTGCTTTTTTATGTTTTTTTCAAAAAACTGTGACCACGATACATACTAAGTGGCGCATTTTACAGTTGAAAACTCAATTTGTCAGTGCTCTCTGGTGGACAAACTACTGTACACACATTGGCTTGGCTCATTTATCCTTCAAGCTCTAATTTTGACTCATTAATTTTGAGAGCCGTCTGCCAAAAAAAATAAAAAGCAGAAGACAAACACTTGAAACAAGAAAATGCAGATGCCGTTAAAATTTATTTTATGAGTGTATTTTATCTTACATTAAACATACTGTAGATAATATTGATTTCCTTACTTTTCAAGAAAATATTCAATGATAATGTGAAATGTGAGCACTAAAAAATACAAAACCAACAGCATGGTCCTTTAAAGGTGGTCATGAGATCCACTCAGTACATGAACTGCCACGTAAACGTGCAACTTCGGATGGCAAACCAGCAAAATTGCTGTTTATGTGCAACATCTCAAATAAGTTAGCCTAAGACTCAGCTGAATAAATTCCTAAAATGCAAAACAGGAAAGAGACTGACAAAGAAAATGAGGAGGGTGGAGGTGAGGTGATTGGGGAGGGCCAGTTTTGCTTCCCCGGTCCTCCCTCCTGACATACACGCTGAACACAAATATCATTCATTAACAGTAATGTGCCATCTTAACTCTGATGGATGGAGCACAGGCCCACACACACACAGCTATGAAAAACAGAGACAATTTAAAGACGGACCTGCTGGGGAGCTGGGATGGCTGACTATCAGTCTCAAGTGCACACACGCACACACACACACGCACGTGCGCATACACGCATGCAAGCAGGCACAGACACAGTCATACACGCACACAGAAGGCTGGAGCTCAGGTGTCAGGCTAGCACGCTGCAAATGAAGACATTTCCTACAGCTGGCAACCTTTGATGGCTCTATGATTCCTCTGCCGCTCACTAGCACTCCTCAGAGGAAACAAGAGATGAGAGAGAGATAAGAGAGAGAGAGAGAGAGAAAAGAGTGACCTCAGGAGGTAGAACGGGTTGCCCGTTAATCGGAAGGTCGTTCGTTCAATCCCCGGCTCTTCCAGGCTGCATGTCGAAGTGTCGTTGGGCAAGATACTGAACCCCGAATTGCCCCTGGTGACTGTTCCACCAGTGTATGAATGTGTGTGAATGGGGAATGTAGATGTAGTGTAAGAGTGCTTTGAGTGGTCGAAAAGACTAGAAAGGTGCTATACAAATACAGAGCATTTACATTTACATTTTACCAACATGAATAAGAGACGAACACGAACTTGGCGAGCGAAAAGAAGACAAAAAGTAAAGCGATGAATTACCTAGGTGTCTTTGGTTTAAAAGTGCAACCAAAAGACACACTGGGACATAAAAGTAGTCCCGGAGGTTCACCAAGGGTGGCCAAACACATACTAAACATGAACACTTTGTAGTCCCTGCAGAGCTGCCCTAATTTTTACAATAAAACATGGATTCAATAAATATAAGTTTATCAAAGGCAATTAAGGTTTGGTAACATTTAATTATATCAAAAATGTAGGAAGTGCAATAATGGCTTCCAAATACAAGGCTCATGAGATATACTGAGATATATATTATGAGATATAGTACTGTCTATATAATAAATGAATGGAATACTGTATAAACTGTATATTGGGGAGACTAAAAAAAACACTAAACAAACGCATGGCGCAACACCGAAGGGCCAACTCCTCAGGTCAAGACTCAGCAGTTTATTTACATCTGAAGGATAAAGGACACTCGTTTGAGGACCACCGGATGCACATTATAGACAGAGAAGATGGATGGTTAGAAAGAGGTGTCAGGGAAGCCATTTCCACCCGGATTGAGAAGCCGTCGTTGAACAGAGGAGGGGGTCTACACCAACACTTACCCCCAACTTACAATGCTGTCCTTTGATCACTTCCCAGGAAACTGAACAAGCATTTCCTCTCAACTTCAGTGAAGATGCCAACGATGGTCGTTCAGACTTGGCCATGGGCGGCTGTAACGACCATGACGACTGTCGTTACCACAGCCAGGCGCACTAACGAACCAGCGGTATCACCAATCATAGCTATTGATCCCAGAGGTTAAATAGCCAAGTTTCCCTACCAGTCAGTCAGAACTAAAGAAGTCTCTTGGATGAGGGACAAAACGCATTCTAGTATCTTCTACCAAGTCCAGTTGCCTTTGACCTCAACCTTCGTTGGATGACTATGACATGGATGACTGAGAACTTTCTGTTTTCTGGATCCAAGTTATATTATTTCCCACTGAAGTCCAATTCTCTCCTGTCCACAGGTGCCCTGCCTCTGTCCTCTTTTTCTCATGTCACTTTATATTCTCAGTTAGTCATTTTGAGCAGCTGGCACACACAAAAAAAAAATCCACAAATTCACCATTTAGTGCTGCAAGCTAAGTATCCATCCATCCATCATCCATCCATCCATCCATCCATCCATCCTCAATCGCTTATCCTGCGTACAGGCTGGAGCCAATCCCAGCTCACATTGGGTGAAAGGTGAACGGTGCTACAGTGGTTGTGGGTTCAAACCCTGGTTGCCCCGGCCTTTCTGCATGTCCGCGTTGGTTCTCTCTGGGTGCTCCAGCTTCCTCCCACCATCCAAAATTGTCCTTAAGTGTGAATGTGAGTGTGAGTAAGCTAAGGAGTTCAGCAAAAACATATTTGATATTATTGGCAACACTGGAAAACTTGCTAGCTGTACCAGCTGGTTCAGTTGAAAAAAAGTTGCTTCATTGGTGTGAGACCACAGTTCACACTTTCCCTCAGAGTCCCAAAACATTCACAGTTTAGCAGCTGCAAAGATCTACTAATCAAGGGATGCTAACTTCACCTGGCTTTACTACAGTAGACTGGATGTGATTCCCTCTGTAGCAGTTCAGTCCCACCTTTCAACACTCACTGACAGTTAAAAAAAATGTAAATATTAGGTTTTACCTTTTTATTAGAATGACATTAGTAGCTTGAACAACAGGGAGATATTTTATTTATTAAGTATGCTGTGCAGTCAAAGTCCATCATTCAAAGTAATTCAAGCCAAATGTAATGGATATATCGGGTTGTATTGTCAATGGAGAGGATTATTTACCTTTCTAATTCAATCATACAGCTGTCTTGTGACGTGAACAAGCAAAAACCTCATGGTCTGGAAAGCGAAGCCAATGCAAAGTGCCTTAAACCTGTATTCTTTCTCATGGCCAGCAGGAGGCAACTCCACTGGTTGCAAAAAGATGTCCAATTGTATAGACGTCTATATGAAAATGACCCTACATCTCTCTTGATTTCACACTTTCCTAATGAGTTTATGGTCTCAATCACTAATTTCAAGTGTTCCTCAACACAGCGTGTTGTTCATTTTGTAAATTATGGTCCCATTTAGAGGAAAATAGATGTGGTGGTGGTTACCTTATGACTGACCATGGCAACCTCTCAGCATTAGCAAAGCATATCTCTCCCTAGCTGCAGCCTCTCATTCAAATATGGTTCCTTTTGGTTCCAAAAAGTGAAGGTGGCGATGGCCAAAGTACAAAACTCTAGGCTTTATAATGGTAGTTCATAAACCAGTGGGTGACGTCAGGGTGGCTGTGTCCACTTACTTTAAACGGTCTATGGATGTGAACGTGAAAGTTTGCAAGTTGTAAAGATAGAAATCTTTCCTGTCTCCACCATCTTTCCCATATAACAAAGGCAACGCTAGGCTCTGTATTCAGGAAAGACAATGTGGAAATGCAGTTTGTGGTCAATTTTGACAAACATGAGCAATAATAATGGCTTCTACTAGCACAGGCTACTAAAAATCTTTTTAATGGTCTCAATTATTTTTGTCTCATTTGGTCCCAATTGGTAATTAACAACTTGACAATGACATATTGCTACACATGTATGCTTGCTTACTTACTTAATACCTCGTTGCTATATAGTCTGTAAATTATCATGTGAAGTCTGTCTTATCAATCTTATGTAACTGCAAAATAAATAAAATAATGAATAAATAAATTACCATTTGCCTGCCTTTGCCAGGGATATGCTAATAAGATTACCGGTCAGTTATTCCACTTTTCCTAATACATTTTCTCAATTTGATCCCTGGTCCAACATCCCATCACCTGCTGGCTATTCAGATGATAATATTAAGAGATGAGAGAGAGAGAAAGAGGGAGAGAGAGAGATTCAAATGATGATATTAGAGGAGAGGAATGGTTAGAGAGATGGCTGCTGTCACCGTTATGCGTCTATGACACCTCAATGTGCAATAGTCATTTGTGCATGTGTGTGTGTGTGTGTGTGTGTGGTAATACGAGAATTGATGCAGAGGACTGACCTCCTCTGCCCCTCTCATTTCCATTCAGCCATTTTAGTTCTTTTCAGAGTCAGCGGAGCCATTGTGGCTCAACCAGGGAGCAGTTTGTCCTCATTAGAACTGTTCTGAATGAAACTGGAGAACAAAGCATGGAGGGTTTTAAATGTTGAGCAGCTGAGGAGAGAAGAGAAGAGATTTATCTTGTCATTTATCATTGCATAGTTAATTAGTGTTTACGTTTTTAATACACATGCCATATGCACAAATTAAAAATTAACAAGGTTGTGATTTATGATGAGAGGATAAGGATGCCAATAAAGAAATCATTTGACTAGTTTCCACAAGGTTCTTACTTTGTAAAGTACTAAAGATGTGACATGAGCATCTGTTTATATGTATGGGATCAGTAGAGCTGATGATATGTGAGCTACAATGAACATTATCATATGGTGCAAATGTCTTAAAATATAAGTCTGTGCTGCCACACCAGCGTTATGGTTATGGATTAGGCCCATTCTGTAAGTGTGGCTTTGTGCTGTGAGCGAGGCAGAGATGTATCGACCATATAAAAACTGAATCTGTGATGTAGTTAATCATTTATTCAGCCAGCTTCTGTATTCCTTTAACGCCTACCACCTATGCAGGAACATATTTTTCCAGGCAAAATAATACAAAAGCCACTTCTTCTTCAGCATCTGTGTGCACCATCTTCCTTTTTCTCATCTCCTTTTCCCGCTTCTATCAGTTTGATTTACTCGTCTTTGTTATTCGATTTGATTTTACTCCATTTTCTCTCACCACGTGTCGTCACTGCAGCGCTTTCCCCTCTATTTTGCCGTCACAATCTTTTGTCTCTCCATCTTTTCCGAGCCGTTTCATGTACAGACAGGTAACAATCAGGCTTTTACTGGAAGCAGTCGTGTAGAATGGGGACCGTATCGTCAATACGCCTGTCAAAGGTTATTTTACAGTGTTGGAGACAAAAACACACCCATACCCACTCAGCACAGATTCACAGTGGAGAGTGGTCAGTGACAAATGGCGAAAGATTGATCCAGTGAGAGTCCAGTCTGTGTCACCTGAAACCATGTCTGAGGTGGATCCAGTCTGTGTGTGTGTGTATAGTATACAGAGAGGTTGCTGTTTCCTTTGTTGTTTCTTTGTAATGCAACCAGATGAAAGCAAAGGCCTACAAACAAAAAGGATTATATTATAAAGAAAACATAGCAAATAAAATCCTGAACCAATGCCTTTGAGTGATAAAGAATTAAACACACATCAATATTTAGACTGTTTCACCAGTGAAGATATGTGTTGTTCATTAAATTATACGACAGCTGCTTTAAAGTCAATACAAGGCTAACACCAGACTGAAAAGTACCATGTCACTAATTGAAAATGCCTGAGCTGCATATAGAACATTGAGAATCAGTTAGATATCAACATTCTTTATGGACGTGAAAACAGCTTCATTTGTTGCATGTAGAAACCCACTTGCAACAAGTGGGCAAGTTGCTACGATCCATGTCTCTATGCAGTCGTAAGTTACATGTTCGCGACGTCAGAACCGGGGGCGGAGCTAGACTCTCAGCACAGTAGGGGCAGAGCTATATCGTGGGCCTGCTACAAAGTCATATTAACCAAGTTTACATGACCAGAGGTTCACACCGAAAGTCCACAGAGTCTGTATGCTTCGCTGCTGCCGGAGCAGCCTTTCTACTAAATGTTCGTGCTCACACCAGAAGCGCTGCAGTACGTCCAGGAAGCGTCCCAGCGTCAAGCAGGAACCGGGCAGGAAGTCAGACACACAAACGGCAGAGAATGTGGTCAATTTTCAATGTAAAATACCCATTACAGACTTCTGAATGTATATCAACGATAAACACAGTTAAATCAGACAAAAAATGTTTACTACGTAGCCTACTTAACTACAGTAGACGCACAAAAAGCAAGCACTAATTACAAAATCTAAACGGCAGGTAAAACACTCTTATTCTGAAATGCTCGCTGTGGTAGTTGATAGATGCACCTGTCAAGACCAGCCAAGACGAGAAACGAAAGCGATCCACAGAGAGCTTTGAAATTAAAAACAAGTCATTAACGTGGGGCAGGTTTCACGCTTTGCTGCTGAAATGCTTCTGAGAGGCTTCAAGTGGAAGTGGACGCCTCAAATAAACCGCTGTCATTCTTGTGGTGGTTTATCATTGAAACCATAAGTGAAGGGACGGTTTCATTTGATAAGAGCTGCTGAATTTTCTCGGTACAGCGTATTGTTATGTATCGTTATTGTTTGTTCGTGTCTACTACAATCAACTGAGTTAAACTTCCCCTGCCAGCCGTGGCCCTGGGTCGGCCGCCCTCATGCACCCACACTACCTCCGCTTATGGTCAGAATTTATTAATATAAGTGTTTCCATCGCCCATTTAGCGCATTAACTCTTTTTTGACAAAGGCAAAAACCACCACAAGCGAGCGTAAAACCTTTTTTGCGGAATTAAGGACCTTTTTTTAAATTTTGCCCTTTCCATCAACTTCTTCTAATGCGATACTTAAAAATGCGCTTAAAAATACACTGATGGAAACACGGCTACATTTTCACTGCCCCCAAGTGGCCAAAAAAAACTTTTAATGCAGGTTTTTGTTTTCTCTAATTATTATTATTATGGCCATTTTATGCCTTTATTAACAGTGGAGAAATGACAGAAAACGAGGGAGAGACAGATGCAACAGAGGCCTCTGGCTGGATTCAAACTAGAACATCACACAGTTTATGGTGGGCAGCTTAACCCCTAAGTCACAAGGGTCAGTTAAGAACACTGACATTATCTTCATATCATTGAGTGACCTACCTCATTTTACAATTTTTTCACATACTAAAGCTAACTACAAAATCCTGAAAAGGTAAAGCTACATTGAAAAGAAGGGAAATTGCATGCAGTGATTGCTGTGCCCTCCTGTTCACCACAATAAAGTCCTCCTGCTTTGTCCTGGTTTCACCTCCCTCCAGGCTAAACACTCACACACTCTCATCCCTGCATTGAAATTTATGAAAATCACCTCTGTAATATTCAGCCAGTGCCTGCCTGCCTGTTATATATATTTATATATAACAACCTTATTAAATCAGTTCAAAGTAGGACGATCCCATGATTACATTGAAGTGGGGAGAAGGGGAGGGGAGGACAAAAAGAGGCAAAAGGGGGAGAGGGAAGAAAAATCAATGCCACTCGGTAATTGCATATTACAGCGTTATTTTGTGCATTGATATTGATAATACGTATGTTTACATTTGCCATGATTAAAATCAATGCTGTAAAGTGAGTTATGACAGCGTGGCCTGATGGGACGGCTTTATGGCTGAGTGGGACTAATGAGGTGGTTGATGGGAAGGAAGGATAGCCTCCATCTATCTCTCTACTGAATACTTCCTGCGAGGGACTGAGGGACAGAGTCGCACTGACTGTTTTCTGAAAGACGCCATGTAGGACTCATTTTTAATTCTGTGTGAAAATTCCAGTCTTGATCAGTTCAGTCTCACTTGTTATAGCAGGTCTTTGAGGAATACATGGTCTTAAAACTAAAGAGAAATATGATTCTAAAACTCAATACATGATTAAATGACCCGTTAGAGGAACAGCTCGCTACAGAAGAAACCAAAGTCCTTATCTGTTCTTTTTCATATAGTCAGGAGAATTGTATTGAGCCTCTACTAAAAGGTGAAGAAGAGGACAAATGCCCAACAAATCCTTTCAATATTCTTAACCATGCTAGTACCGTGACTCTCGGGAGGGTAATCTTGATGGGTCAGTTTGTCCATCACTTTGGTATCACAACAATTATTGGAAGAGTTACCATGAAATTTTGTCAAGACATTCATGGTCCCTAGAATGGGAAACCTAATGAATTTGGTGATCCCCTGACTTTTCACCACGCTAAAAATTGCAATGTGTCCCATACTATGCTTTATAAGGAAGGAATGTTTGTGTTCAGTGCTAATTAGCAAATGTTAGCCTGTTAGCCTCTCGGTCTTAGGCCTTTGTGTAACTGTATAATACGTGTTGTTTAGTGATTATTTCGATCTGTTTAAGTCACGTTAAAGGGGCTCAAGGATAAGCTTTGGGATTTTTAAAAGTATATTATCACGATACTCAAGGTCTGAAGATTTTGGGGTTTTTTTATGGGACCACTTTAGAGTTGGTTTTGCTGAAGGAGGAATGATTACAGCAAACAGTAACTCTTCCAATGTGCATTTGGCATGCAGACAAGTATGCACGTATTGTGTTAAGTCTGAACTGATTCTTTCATTTCCTCTCCACCTCCCTCCTCTCATTATCTCTCCCTCTAACAAGCTAATATCACTACACCGAGAGCTGCTGAGTACAGTTCCTTTACTAACACTGTTACATGGCTTTTTAGATCATATATTTTACTTCAGCTGCTAATGTTGGCTCGCTGTTTTCGGCATCAGGTGCCTGCGTTAAGTGTGTGCTGCTCTGTTGTGTAAATGTGTTAGAGGACGATTTTGAAATTAGATCCACAGCAGGGAAGCACAGGCGCCTAAATGCACCACAAATGCACACATACAGTTTGTTCACATGCATGTACACACATAAACAGACACAAATGCACATCTTAACCACAACTTAGGACAGCCACAGACAGCAGCCATCTGTGATAGAGAGACCTGTAAGTGCTATCGGATGTTCACCCACTGCTGTAAATATAAACACTGTAAATATACAATTATTCCCTGGCTGCGTTTTCATTGGCCTCTTCCATCTGATTTACTACTACATGTAATGTTTGCTTGAGCAAGTAAAAAACAATCCCAAGATTTGATTTTAGAGCACCAGTGAAAGCAAAAAATACAGGTTTATGAGGTACGTTTAGCTAACTTGATGTAAAAGGCTTTCAGACAGGCAAAACTGTCATTTAATGACTCTGGGAAACAACTGGGTATAATACACATCCAGAGTAATACACATCCAGAGAGAGTTGTACATTAACTTGCCACTAATATGGTTTGGTTTCCACAAACACATCAAAACACTCAATGTATCAAAATACCAACTTGTGTCTGTGTAATAATATGAGACACATTTGTCCATAGACCAGGGTTGGAGCAGAGGGAAGCACTTAGAGTCTGGGTGTCAATCCATTGTTGCATATTAGGGACACAACCCTGTCCATTAAGTCAAATTCATGGAAATTGCTTTTTTTCCCCCCCTTCCACCACAGATGGGAAGGAGAGAGAGGGGGGGAGTCAGTTGTCCAGTTGTTGAGGCTCTAACTTTAATTAAAAGTTTCTACAGCAGAGGTGACCTGTCGGTGTCGAGGTGAGGGTAAGGCAGAAAGGAAAGATGAAGAGTGATTAAGGAAAGGGAGAAGATAGAGCAAGTAAAAATATCATCTCTCTTTATGTGTGTGTGTGTCGGGCCACTTGTTTAGCCACATTTATGGGGTCCAAAAATTGAAATTCCACTATACTTGTGGGGTCTGACAGCCTTGTGGGTCCCAAAATGCCAGACCCCACAAGTTTAAAGGGATTTTTCGTGGTTAAGACTTCGTTTTAGGGTTCAGGTCAGAATTAAGGTTAAGTGAGGGGAAAAAAGAACCGGCTAACGACTTACATGCTCTGCGTTAGCCAGTCTGGTGCACGTTAGGGTTATGGTTAAGATTAGGGTTAGGCATGTAATTGTGATAGTTGCGGTTAGGTAAGGGGCTAGGGAATGCATTATGTCAATGACGGGTCCCTACAAAGATAGTGCCACCAGGCTGTGATGTGTGTTTGCGTATGTACAGGTGTGTTAATCTAGCTGCTATAAAAGCATCATTTGTCTGGATAATCGATGCCTTTTGAGGTAACATCATTTCTCAAATAGCCCTTTATTTAGCTCAAATTAGAAGCGAACCTTGATTTAGGCCCGTGTCACCTGTATATTTCGGTGTTTGCTGCTCAGCTCCCATTTGCTGTGTTAATCTGCTGTTGCTGCTGTTCCTCAATCTGTTTCACATTAAAAGCTTTCCAGGTTTTTATGAGACGTAATCCCTTCGAATCCCTGGAGGGCTTTTATTGTGACACATCTGCAGGACGTGTTTATTAACAGCAGGTTAACTGCTGAAAAGTACCGTAAATGTTCAAATACTGAGAGAACTAGGCCTGTATTTGAGATGGGCTTATATTAGAGACAGAGCTTTAGTTCCAATTGTCCATGTTATGTAAATATATTTTGTCACATTTTAGTAAGATGTCTCCCTGCTTTCCTATGTGTTCATCATTTAATATGCTGCCAATGTTGTTTGCGGTTAAACTCAGTAATTCCGCCATATAACTTGTTGTCTTGATACATTTTAATATAATGGACATTTCCACACCCCTAAATTCATCACTACATAGATTCTACTTTGCTGTTTTGTTCAGTGTTAAAACACACTCACTGTTTACTTCCTGCACAGATATTTCACATTTAAAGAGCACAATCCCTCCTCGTTCTGATAGGCTTTTAATATAAAACATCTGCAGGTGTTTCGCTGGACTTTCACTGACATTTACTACTTTTGTATTTTTTTTTTTAAATACAGGGATTTTTTTGAGAATTTACCATTAATCTATTTTTTGAAAATGTTTTGGTTATTAAAAAAAAACTTTTGATGAATGAAGGTTTTATTCCACTGAATCTACAATACATTTTCCCCCATATCAAATATTTCTGTAGCTTTCTTTCCTGCTTCTGGCCCCAATTGTGTGTATCCGTGTTTATAGGGTTCAACTGAACATGTGTGTATCTGTTTTCTTGTCCTCAACCCCATCAGTGCTATAAGCATAGGTTGTGAGGGAGTGTGTTTGAGTGTGTGGCTCTGCAGTAGACCAGCAGATCGTTGTGGTGTGCAGGCCACAGGGACAGTGAAATATAGCCACAATTAGCCCTGGACACAGTTCAATGATGATAGAGAGGCTCGGCACCCCTTAGACCATGATTAAAAGGCCTGCCCAGCCCATCGCTGATAGAGACAACTGATCTTACATTATTAGTTGTACAACCACCACCAACCAGCAGCAGCAGCCGCAGCTTCATTCTAATATAATCTGTGATGGCTTTTGTTAATTTATCATTCACCACTAAAAAAGTATTTAGTTCTTAATTGACATTTGTTGGGTTCTTTATTCTTCTTTGAATCCTTTACTTGTTCATTTATCTTAAACTCATAGGAGATTCCACCATCTGCCTTGTCCACCAGATTTGATTTCTGGAATATCATTTTGTCATTTTGAGAGGTCATTCCCCGACCAACATCCAGGACATTTTAAATGTAGTTTCATACACTTAATGCATATATTGTGTTTTTTGTAAGAAATTATTTTTGTTTTTTGAATGGACTCTGGTATAGGAAAAGTTTTGGAATAATGAATTGCGATTATATCAGATTTGTCAATTTCAGGTTTCCTTTGAAAAATCTTTTGGATAACTTTGCTTTTTACACTTTTTTTCTAAAACCTAAAATATGTTCTTGCTGTATGTATATGTATATGCATATGGGTCCACAGCTATTTAACCTTACCGCCTATTCAAGACGATGCACTATATTTTCCTTCTGCTTCAATACCCTAGTTTTCTTTCTTTTTTGCTTCCTCTCTTTTCTCTCTCAGTTGCTGTCATGCTCGTAGATCAATGCTGAGACCTTCTTTATCTTTTACACATCAGTAGAGCAGCGCTGTTCAGCCCTCCGCCCCATTTATTCTCAACACTTTTTTTTTTACATCTAGACCTCTGATAATGCTGCTTCTCTGTCTCTATTCACTGTTCCCATCAAGTCTCCACGAGACAAATCTGCTCACCTGACTGACACCAGAGCTGAGAAAGCAGCAGGTGTAAGCAGAGGTCAGAGAGGGCCACAGACACAAATGTGTGTCTCGAGTCAAAGATATATGAGGATGCCTACCAGAGGCCTTTCGAAGAGTTGCAAAAATGCAAAGTAAGAACAAATACAAACGCACATAAGTACATAAACTCATGCTAGACTGAACTTATCACATTGACACAATCATCCTACACACAACCCGGCAGGTGTGCAGGTTTGCACAGGCGCACACAACTAGTTGTAGTGACCATAGTGCAGATATACAACCACAATCACAGCTGCCCTGTCCAAAACTGTGTGTAAGGA
>JAPMOB010251602.1:0-15853 GCA_029875015.1 Lepomis gibbosus
ATATGTAATATAATATGTTATATTTTGCATTAATTTTATTCTGACCTCATTGCAGAATCGACATGTTGGGTGGTTTCCTCAGTGACCCCATTAGGTAACCATAGCTGTCTTCCAAGAGTGGATATCATCAGGTGGTACCCAACCTTAATAGAGTGTTTCAACCCTTAACCACAACACGCTCCAAATCACTGCCCATCTGTCCCTGGCTTCCAGGCATTTGTATACTTTCTACTGTACATGTGTGCTTTTGTGTCTTCAGCGCTATCTTGGTTGCATCAAATTGCATTTTAATGTCACTTCCTGTGTAGAGAGGAAGAACTATAGGATGGTTTGCCATACATTTTTTTTGCAGACCTTGACTTTGGTTATGCCCTTATTTTTTTCTTTTGGGCCACTATGAGATTAAAATTTTTAGTTCAAATATATCGACAACTATCTGGTACACATTCATGTCAAACCAGAATGACTTGTAATCACCATTATGAAGTCAAAATTTTATTTTGCCCAATACTTTGGTTTTATTACCAAAACCTGGCAATGACTTCCCCAACTATACTTTAGTGCTTATTACCAAATGTTTCTGTGCTAACACACTAAACTAAACTGGTGAAATTAACCTGCTAAATAAGTTTATATTATTGCTATGGCCATGTTAGCACACAGATGTTAGTATTGCCTCGAGGCACTGCTGATGAGTTTGACATAGTTTATATATATCCATACATACTGTACATTGGTTGTACATTTGCATATCATAGAAGACTATTGGATGGACTATTGGTCCTGGAGGAAGTGTGCTATGTCCAAGTGTTATTCTAGTTTCCATGTAAAAAGATGTGTACAAGAGACTGGCTTTGTCCCAGATCCTCCAGAGATTATGGTCCATGAAGGTCATGAAGTAATTTTCTTGCGTATGGTTTATGAATAGAAAGGCACTCTGTCTGAGTAGCAAATCATAAATGCATCTCTATGTGGTCATACCTGCTTGTACATCTCTAGTTTTGTAGAACAAAAAGTCAGTCCCCTACCACACACACTACTTCACACTCATCAGACAGGTCCAAAGCCTAGTGCTGTATCTAGGCCAGTGAGTGTTAGACTTACCTACCCAGGCCTACCAACACAGTGTTACATGCTGCATTTCACAAAAGGAATTGTGCACCCTTCAAAAAAAATTCACTTTTGTTAACTCCCAGGAGTGTGTTTCTGAGTCATGGCGAGGTCATGGCACTGTTTCACGGTACAGCAAGAATAAAAAGACTACAAAGTTCCTTGATGGTGATTTAGACCCATACTGCCACGAAGCAATGATTTATATGTAACCATAGATTTTTGCTGATATTTTTAATGACCAATTTAATATTTTATAATATTATTTCATATGTTGCCTGCAAATATTACATTCATTTGTACAGCTCAGCTCTGTGCAAGTGCTCTGTGTGTTGCAGTGGCCTTTAAGCACTTAAGCGCTTCCCTTTAGGTATATAACCCTATTGTATGAGTGACTCGTAGCATTAAATATTTAACTTTTTCTAAATTTAATATGCCCTTGTTTATAACAGCAAAGAATCTGACAACATAATTACATTTTATCTGAAAATCCCATATAAGGTTTTTCCATGGGCCCAGGATGGCCCACTTTAGCCAGATTGGGCTGTGATATCATGCATTCCCACTACAGCCTCAGAGCAGGGGATAGATGTGCCAAGCCGCGCTGCTGTGCTCCTTGGTAGCAGCCCTCCCTCAGCTGTGACTTCAGTGGCTAAACCCGGGTGTCTGTGCTGGAGACAAGAGAGAAAGCTGTTTTTAGAAAGTGTCTCTGTGTTCTGCTCTCTGTAGGCCTGCTGTTGTAGCATCTACTTGGATCTCTGTGGTTTGGAGTTTAGTTTTATCCGTGTATTCGTGTCTGTACCCACATATTATTATTTTACTGTTTACTGATGGCTTTCAGGCATATTCGAGCTGTCTTAGTTACACAACCATTCTTGCTGTTGATGCTTTACGTTTAAAGCTTTTCACTGGTTAACAGGTGGGATGCTTTAATTGCTACTATTCAATAAAAACATGTGAATTTACCAGATATTGACAAATGTGCATATTCTGTGCTATCTGGTAAGCAGATCATTTTTTAATATTTCAGGGATGAATAATGCAAACAGAAACAGTCACGGTAAGCTGAAAACAGCTGCAGCTAACGGGCTAGTAATGTGGTGCAGTGGAATACCATCTACAACATAACGTTTGTAAAACACAATTATATAAGAGCTGATGACTTCTCTTAACAATGAGGTGTGGGATGAAACATTCATTCAAACCACATTCTTGTCTGTACAGTTTTCTGCAAAATAAATATAAGAAGCAGAACACACTGTGGTAAAGCAACAAAGCAGAAGTGATGCATGCATTTAATTCCTGCGCACAGCAGAGTGTGAGAATCCAAAAGGTCAAGAACATCAACCTTTACTGAGTTCAACAGAACTGTGAAAGAAAACATCTTTGCTTCAGGATGTTACCACATTAAAGAAAAGTGGAAATAGAAATATGAAAAATAAGTTACATGCAGAGGAGCTGGAGCAGATGTCAGCTGGAGTTCAGTTACACACCGGCAGTGTCACACAAACTTTTAGTAGTAAAAGTTGAAAAGCTGGAGGCACTGCCTCTACCTGATATCATTCAAATAACTGTACTGTGATTGTATTGTTACAATACTGTCACTATGACCTCTACAACCATGAGCCGACAAACAGAACCACGTCACGAGGCAGCAAACAAGACCTTTTACAGAGCTACTGTGCCCAGCAAGAGTCATTGGGATATTCAGGTGCACAGAGGCAGGAAGAAGAGGTAGAGGTGTAAACAGGCTGAAAAAAGTCAGTGAGGAATGTGCAAAGAAGCCAGAGCATGCTTGTTTAGAGCCAACAAGTTTAGTCCAAGGCAGTTTACAGGAGGGACCAGACCTTGTTCTTTGAGAGAGAGGATGGAGGTTAGATGGAAATGTGCCATCTACTGGAATGACACATTTTCATGTTATAGCAGAATCTCCAAAGAAGAGGAATAATAATTAATTTGTAACAAAAAGACACTGAAAACTGTCATCGTGCCAATAGGGGCATTAGATCAGAAAACGCTTGTTTGGAACAGCACAGTGCAAATTTGAAAGCAAACCTTTTGCCAGATTATCAACATAATAATAGAGCACAACTGAAAAGATACAACTTTTGCTTTTTATTCACTGCTCTGGCAAAAGTTACATGTGACCTGTAGGGAGAACGTAACCCTGGAATACCCAGATGATAGATGAATATCTTATGATAATGATAATAAGAAAAAGGTTATTAATTAACATGTCTGGCAAGGAAAACAAATGTTGATACTGAACGAAAAATGTTCACTGACACTGACATGGGCTCAGGAGGTAGAGCGGCTTGGCTGTTAATCGGAGGGTCGGCGGTTCAATCCCCGGCTCCTCCAGGCTACATGTCGAATTGTCCTTCGGCAAGATACTGAACCCTGAATTGCCCCTGGCAGCTGTTCTTCCAGTGTATGAATGTGAGTAAATGGAGAATGCAGATGTAGTGTTAAAGCGCTTTGAGTGGTCGAAAAGGCGCTATACATTTACTATTATTACATTTATTTTATTTTTTAGAAATATTTAATATTTTCTATAGCCAATCTTAAAATACGCTTGTAGTACTACATTTTCATTATTAAACATTACCATAAAACCTTTTTAGATAAATTACAAATGCACAAAAATGGATCATATTCTATCGCAAACGTTAACAATTTTCTTTGACAATGAGTGTTCTGAAAAAAACAAAAAACAGAAGAAAACAACCTGTAAAATATCAGCTAATAAGTCCAGGGAATCTAAATGACTGATGAGGTGGTGGTAATGCTTGTTGAGTGGTTCGTGTTAGGCTTCAATTTGGGTCAAATCACATCTTTTTCAAAACCTTTTTAGGCACTCAAGACACATGGTCAGTGTTATGGAAAGATCATGGTCTCGTTTAATCCAGAGCATTTTGCAGTGACTAGAACCACAGTCTTTCCCTAACCTTCACTAAAGTGCTTTTGTTGCTTGAAACTAACCACAGACAGCCCTGCACTTTGTACACCCACCATCCATCCCAACCACTTCCATACAACTCGTGTGTAGACAAATGTAGTGCTTCATTCACTGAACAGTCTCTGAACATAATCCAGCCATTGAATTTGTCACCACGACATCATTTGGGAAAACATTTTTCTAATAAATAAATTTCTAGCAGGAGGTCGTATAACGATGTGTTATATAACTTAGCCTGTTGGACATTTCTTATTAGCCTGTTTAATCAGGAGAGACTTCGTTAAGAGTGAACCTTAATTATTGACACATGCACAGATTAGACATGTGAAGAGTCTTTAGTGACCCATTGTGACAATGTCATATTGCTAGAGTATAGTTAAGCTGTGTGTGCTATAGGAGAACCCCCCCCCCACCACCACCACCACCATCATGTGGACTAGATGGATGTGGAGGTGAATGGGGAGGAGGAGGTTTCGACAATTCACACTGACAACAACAGAGAGGAGAACAGATTTAAAGTTTGATGGCAACAGTATGATTGGCTGATAGAGATGGTGACGAAATATGTTTTGTTTACTGAAGAGTAATTAAGAGTAAGAAGAGAAGAGTTAGAGAGGGAGATATCAATGAGTGAGTACCATTGTCTTGCTGATTGAAGTTTCGTTAGTGTAATATGTTGACAATAGTACATGATGGAGGTATTTGCCTGAAGAGGAAGAAGAAAATGAAGAAGAAAAACACCACATAATTTTTTTATTTAGCATTCAATACGAAAATCTTAGTATTTACTTTAGAATTCCTTTATCTATCTCTGTGCTGAACCACCAACACACTGTATAGTATAACCTATTATACAGTAATACTTTTTTCAAAATATGGGGCTAATACAGATGGTTTCACAAACAGATTCTAAAAGAATATCAGAAATGCTGGAAACCAAAAGTCTGGAGGTAAAAACCCAGAAGGCCACCTGGCTGACAAATCCAATCCCTGAGGGAGGAGAGGAAAAAAAATACATCAGCAGGAACACTTCTCACATCAGAAAAGAAGGTAAAAAAAAACATTACAGGTCCAGAGAAGCCAGGGCAATTCTTCTGAATGAGCCGAGTGTGCGAAGCAAAGCCTGGATATCGCTCCCGACAAGAAAAGGTTCAAGCACTCACTTGGCATCTGAGTGCAGGAAAACTGGCTGGAGTCCTCAAATTTACCCGCTGGAAATAAGAGGCTTTCTGAGTACCTTGAATTAGTGGAAGGCTTGGAGTGGAAGATGGAAAGAAAGCTGCAAAGGAAGTGGGAAAGCTAAAGTCAAGACTCACAGAAACTTTTGGAAGTATGATGGAGAAAAATGACCTCGCTTCAAAATGTAAAGCCTTTGTTGAGTTTTTCAATTGTTAAGATTACCAAAGTGTTGACTTATGTCTTGGTATGTGTAGTAACGCATGCATCTGTGGGTGTTTGTGTTTGTGTGTTGGATGCATGGCGTGTGGCTGTATTTGTAGTCTGAGAGCAGGACACTCCTTTCTGTTTGATCGTAGATCAGAGGCGCTGCATGGCCATCAGAGTTCTGTCTGCCATTATTTATTGATGAAACAACAATTTCACACACACACACACACACACACACACACACACACCTCCCCCCCTTTACATCACCAAGACAGCTCAGATCTTTTACTAACAGACAAGCCCTGAGCTGAATGTGAAGTCTGCTTGTTTCTCATGCTTCACAATAACAAGGTCATTGAAGGGCAGCAATCACTGAACACTGGACACATACAACCTGCCATGAGGCAATGAGTCTCTTCAGAGGTCACAGGGAGGACAGCAGTTAAATTAAAACTGTTAATAATATGGATTTAACCAGACAAACCTTAATTTGCTGCATATAAACTCTCCATAATTCACAAGTATTCACCCACATTTTTAATACTGTACTACTACTGTGAAAATACTAAAGCATCTGATACAAAGGACCTTCTGTTCTCATCTTAGCCCCATCAGCTGGGCCTGCTTTCTCTTTCAGCTGTCACATCTCATTTGCTGTTATCTCGCCTTTAGCAACGCAGGCACCGGCCCCTCAACACTGTGTCACTGCTGTTGGTGCTGCTCGGACTTCCGCTAGGCAATGATGAGGTCATATTCGTTAAAGAGGAACATCTTCCACGGGACAAAGTCAGAAAGGATGACCCAGTGGCTTAGAAGGCTTTGGGGCAAGTGTTACTGGCCTCGGTGCATATACTAGCCCAGGCTTATTTTACACAGGGTAATTTTGGTTTTAAGCAAGATAGGAGGTCACAATGAACTGTAGCAGGGCAATATTTCCATATATGGATGTTTAACAATCTATATATTTGCCCATCTTTTCTAAACTTTAACGCAAAGTGTTTCCATGAATTCGTACTTGAAGGTGGTTCCAGAACAGTGTTGGGCAAGTTACCCAGAAATACATTACTAGTTACTTATTACTCCTTAAAAAGTAATAATATTACTTATTAATGGGTGATAAAAGTGACTAGCTATGTTATATTCTAACTTTGGACAGGTTTGTGAAGCCCCCTTACCAACCATCAGAAATGCTTGTGCCTGATAACCAGGTAACTACTGTATTCACGTATCTGTGTGTTTACTTTTCAAATAAAGACAATTGCTAAAAATGAAAAAAAAAATAAAAAAAAATAAATGCTTGTGTCTAAACCTAAGTCAGCAAATGTATGTGTATCAACCTGCTGGCACATCAGGGTTAGCCTCCTTTGTGTTGCTGTGACGTAGCAAACAGTGGCGTTTTATACGGACGCTGAAGGGTACCTTTAGCGTCAAATAATTACGCTTTGTCACGCTGTCTGAAAGCGTCGGTAATGACTCACTGAGAGAGGTCCTGAGCATACAGTTATAAATGTGCACAAAAATATTAGGCTGATGGGTCTAGTAGTATTTCAAATTAGCAGCAGACAGATACACACAATCACAAACATAAATTATTATAAAATATTATTTTATAACGTATAAAATAATATGGGAGCACAACTGACATGTAGCTTAAACTGAGAATGTAACCCTGGCATACCTGGATGATAAATTAATGATTTATATCAATGATATGATAATGAGATATCTGAAGATTTCCCATTAACATAAATATAGCCTTTTAATCCTGTTGAATTTCTTACCTGCCAGTGGTGGCAATCATACCTCTAAAATAAAATGTGTGTATGGATGGATTATCTTTCACTGAGTATACATATCATGCTTGGCAGCAAATTGTCTTCACAGTCCACACATCTCTCTGGACGATGTGCCCCAAAATATTGTATTCTCCTTTCATTCTCCTTTCTCATTTATGTGTTGCAGACTGTTATAGATTTGTACTTGTTCTTTTCTTGCTCAATAATACACATAATAACATTCCAAGAATACTGAATGTCTCATGTTGACATCCATAAGCAATTGTTCTTGTTTCTCATTATAAAAATGGTAACACATTGTTACAGTTCTTACCAATACTCATTATGTGAGGACAAAGATGTTTTTATATTAGACACTAACTAACAAGAACTATGTAAAATGTCACATGATATGCTTGGTATAGACCCCCGCTGATGAGAACTGTTACCATGCAAACACAAGCCAAAACAACATACTAAGGGTCCCTTTATGATATTGTGTGATGATTTGAACATTTAGGAGCAGCCATAGCAGTATGTTATGACCTTTTCAACTCTGCATGGGCAATACTTTTAAGGACAGAAAACAATTCCCAGTATATGGCAGGACACTGTTTGCTCATCCTCTCCTTTGCTGTCTGTTCTCATAATGCTGAGACACCCAAACACTGACACGCATGAGTTGGGATGTCCCTGAGCCTTTTGCGGAGATTTAAATACCATTATGTCTGAACAGCAGTGAAAGATGTCGGTGGACATCTGCATGAATTTTTCCAGCCTTGAAACAGTCGTACATCTTAAGGTGCTGTTTCAAAGTAGAAATATGAGAGGAAATGCATTCACCATGATTTCTTGCTTTATTGCCCAACAGATGAAATGTACACATTCTGTAGGTGCAGTATTTTACAGTAAGTTAAACTGGAATTAGTGAGTTAAGAAATCAGTACATAATGCAGTAGTTATGTTATGTTTGGACGTTAAATTATTTGGTCTAAATTGTTATTACCATAAAGGAAAAAAATATTCTATATATTATTTATTATTATCATTATAATACCTATATTTGTTATAATGTAATGTATGTACTATAGTGACAGTGCCCCCTACATTAGTCTTCTTAAGGGGTAATTTTGGCAACAACTGATAATATATGGACTGGTAATTTAACTGGTGAAAGATGCTGGGTAAACCCCCACATACATATGTAATCTCCTGATGCAGACCTCTAGCAGTCTTCAACTTCATTCCAACAGATGTTTTTCTTACCAGGTCCTAAGGGTTTGCACTGAGCTTTGCTCTCTGAACTTGGTATAATGTGCAGAGTATACTACATTTTTATAATAATGGGAAGTTGGTACCTTACATGTTAGGCACTGGCATGAGTGAATGAATGTGTGTGAATAAGGTGGATGTTGATTTGTAGTGTTATGCGCTTTGAGTCCTTGGAAAACTAGAAAGCTGCTATACAGTCCATTTACCATGGATTGATTTATGAATGAACAGACAATGAGTATTAAGAGTGTAATCGGAGAAACCTGGGAAGAGCGCTACTAATTCTTAGCTCAACAGTCAGAGTAGAGTAGGACATCCGGCACAGCTTTACCAACGTCCAAGGAGCATGGAGAAGGAAGATAAAGAACTGTGAGACCATCGCGTTGGTAGAAGCTCCAGGAGGCATCTGCTAATTTTTGGCCTTTTTGCTTCATAAATGACTATTTAATGACAATAAATTAAATTAAATTAAAAAATGTGACGACGAACACAAACTCAATTTAAAATCATATATTTTTATTTCCAAATCAACACTGAAAACAGTTATTTATTATCAATTGATACTACATCCAAAGAGTCTAAACAACAGTTATAACAATTTACTACGAAACAGCTAAACCACAAATAATATTCAAAGAAAGCTACAGAGTGCTGAAATCCATATTACTGGGCTCCGAGTCACATTTAAATGTAGATTTGATGATATACAGCCATGATAATCATATGTTGCCTGCATAATTACAGTCAAATTCATAACTACCTCTGAGCTACAGACTAAAACCTATAAATTAAGCCACATTAGTGGGCCTATATTTAGTTCATATATGTAACAGCATCCTCTTGGGAGGCTGATGCCTAATGCCTTATGAAAGTGACTGATGTATCATAAGGGAGCCATCAGCTGTCAGTCTGGCCTGTCATACTTGTCAGGGATTTCATTCATTAATCATGTTTGACTCCACATGGGAGAGCTGCCTCCATTTGGCTAAGGTCTAAAACACCTGTGGCACCGGGCCAAGCTGTAAGCTGGAATCACATCTGGAAGTGCTATATCTCAAGAACATGCTTTGAAGGGAGACCATTAGAGAGGATTGATGTCCTTCATCTTTCTTTAAAGTTTGATGGGATGAAACTTTCACAGAAGTCGTGTCCGCTGGGGATGAAAAGGCTTTTATCTGTTTGGAAAAAAAAAATCTTGCTGAGGCTACAGAAGTTGAAAAAGGATGTGTCACAATGATGCACTGACTGACAGTGACAATCAGCAGCATTATTTTTATAGTTGACAATTATTCTCTACGGTCGTAATGGCTATCCAATACTGATCAAAACCACTACAGGAACAACAACAAATTGCCATTTTATTAAAAAGAACTACTAGAACTAGAGTTTCCATAATATGGGGGATATAAACTGATTTGACTGAGTTATAACCTTAATTGCCTCCCGCTATGAGTCACAGCCACTGCTGCAGCTCTAACTGCTGACCAAGTTGGTGAATGCAACAAATCAGCGAACAAACTGCAATGACTAACTTCCTGTTGTTTTAGAACCCAGGCTTGCACCTGTCCCTATTCCCTAAAGCACAATCTCATGTCTCTCCCTCCGCCGCCCACTTCAACTTACCCCCGCCACCATGGGGAAGTGTTTCCTAGTTTTTAAATCTCTGATTAAAGAGAAAGATTTGAAGATAAAGATTTCTTTGTGCATTTCTCCTGTCTTCAAACTACCCCGTGGAGTTTTTGATCAATAGTAGCACTATTGAGCAGTGTTTATACAAGTGGGTCACGACTTTGTTCACAACTTGTGCACTCCGCTGATGTACTATATCCTGACAAAGTTCCATGCTCCCTACTAGTGACATTTGATCTTTAACTGCTTTAAGGTTCAGTACGTAACTTTTATAAAAGTAATGTTTTGGCATTTTTGTGGAAACTGTCACTAAATCCCGACAGTAGTAAATGAGATTGATAATCTGTGAAAGAAATCAGGTTCCTCTGGCTCCTCCTACTGCTCCTAATGCCATTTGCAGGAATCCACTTCTCCCGGGTCAAATGAAACTCTAACACAGTGTCAATCATTGTTCAAATTACAGGGGAGGATGGGGGGTTTGACAGCTATGTAGCTTCTTTAATACATTTAACTTTCCTACCTTCAGTTTTGCAATTAGTATTTATTTTAGTTGAAATGAGCTATGTGATGTTAGCTAGCTGAGAGCCCGCCCTGTCATTTCATTACCACTAGGCCTATAGCCATATTTTAGTCAGCTAACACTGCTGCTTCGGCATGAGCAGTGAAATAGAGGATGAGTTATTACAGAGATACATTTTGACAGAAATATATTCATATTCATTATTTCATTTTAAGTCTTTTGTGAGTCTTTTAACACTAAGCATGATATTTGTTTTCACTCTAGAACTCAGGAGTTCTACCTGGCTAGGTTTGTCATTTCAAATGTTATCTGTTTAATATTTAAAGAGATCCAACAATTCCCAGTTCCCCAACAGTGTATGATTTATTGAACACAGATTACATTGCATTCACTGTCAACATGAGCAAGAAAAGAGATGTTTGCTACAAAAAGAGTAAGCTGAAACTTAAAATTTGAATGAGGAATTAGAGCTGATACTGTAGACTATTTTATGACTTTGTGTCTTTGGTTCTGGTTCAGCATTGTGTGGGTCTGACTTTTGGCTCTAGAATACTTGGTCACCTGTAACTACAGAAGTTGTTGTGTGGTATGGGGCACCCATCCACTGGTGGAATGCATTTTATTTAGAATCATCTACAGACTGATGACTTTAGTTAAATAAGTGAGGCTATTGTAAGCATTGTTTTGAATTTTAGTTCACTGAAGCACATGCCTGAGCTACCCTACAGGATTTCTTTATGACCTGGAAAAAGGTTGACACCCTCCCGGGGTCATAATTCGTACTCTAGTGTTAATCACTGCTCATGCACCCACTCTGCAGCTCCCCACCTCACACATGCTCTCACTCAGTCAATCTCAATATCTTTGTGGCTTCAGAAGTTTAGCAAACACAATGTCTGAGAAACAACCAGAAGCAATGAAAGAACTGCCCATTACTCCTTCACCAACAAATGCATAAAGTACACAACACACGTATGAACACGCCTCAGCTCCACATAGAGATTCAGACTAATTTTGTAAATTCCATTAAACAATGCACAAAAACTTTTGTTATCCCGCTATTAGGTGTTGTCACAGCTGCCTCTGAAGCCTGGGGCTCTTTGCCCAGGGCCACTAAGTGGAGTTTTTTTTTTGAGAAGACCAGTAGAAGCAAGTGGGATGGGGGTCATGGTGAGACTCTCGCCGTGGAGAGAGAGCCCAACATGAGATGAGGCTTCGGATGGCAACCTGCTCCTTCCTTTGGACTTCATGTGAGGGGCTTAGTACAGCAATCCGAGCAGCAGAGAGAGGCACGATTTTGCATAGTATGTTCAGTTGACTGCTGCTTTAAAGGTGCAATGTTTTTGAAGCTGTGTAGAAGTATAGAGAGTACTCCAATTCATACTGTAAAACAAATAGGGAGCAGCATATCACATATGCTGTCATTAGCTGGTTAGCTCAGTTAAACATGTAGCTAACTTAGGGGTCCTTTTAGCTTTTAGTCTCACACAAGTCTGATGTAGGTAGGTAGATTTATTTTGTCACAACATAACAGTTTATTTAGTGAAATTAAGTTTTTAACTCCCTTCTGCTACATTGCAGAAAATATACATAAAATAGAAGCAATTATAAAAATGGTAAACAGAAATAAACTATAATCAATGGAGCAGTGCTGAGGGTGGATTTGAGCTTGATAGCTTGGGGGAAAAAGCTGCTCTGCAGTCAAATCAAACTTCTAATTCATACAAGACTTATAATGAAATCTCATCCTGTTTCACTTTAGGATAACATTTATGATTTTTGGTAATATCTTAGGATAGGAATTTATCTATTACAGAACTTTCCTAACTGAATTACTACTGAAACCGTAAGAAGACGCTTTCCCACAAGAACTGCCAGGGATTGCTGTTTACCCTAAACAGCCAATGGGCGCTATTAAAGTGCGTTGATTTTGTGATTATTTCTGCTACATGTTGCTCAAACACACTGCACAAACATGCACCTTGGCTGTGCATTTCCCACTAACAGCATGACTGCACAAGCATTTACAGAATGTTTTATCTTTTTTGATGCCCTCCACTCGGTGTTGTGGTAGATGTTGTAGTTATATTCTGAACACAGTTGGAATTTTAATGTAGCTTACAATCTAGAAGAAACGACTGACACCTCACACCTCTTGAAGGGACGTCAAACACACCTGTGTCAGAGAGATGGCCTACTTTAGACTATCTAAGCTACATTTGATAACATTAGGCCCATTGGCCTGTGTTTTATATCCATCGCAATAATTACGAGGGATACAGCATCACTCCACAGCTAAAATGGAGCGTTCAACACACAGGGAGAATAGAGAAAATAGTGTTTTTTAAAAAATGAAACCATGTTAACCTGTTCTGGTACAACCCCTAAATAAAATGATGAACCTGAAAATTAGCATAATATGACCTCTTTAAACTGAAAAATACATCCTTACACCTTCTTGGTCTAAGTTTCTCTCTTTCACCAAAATACTTACATACACACTTTATTCAAATCTGAAGGAATAAAATAAAACTCACCAAACCTGTCTTGGCTAGACTTTCCAATGTTCCAACAATGACCAACTCTGATTTGGTGGAAATAAACCCTTAATTCACTAAGGGAGTTTGTAAAAATGTTCTAGCTACAAGATGTTGCTGCCTCTCTGATGCAGACCTTCCTCTCGCTCCTCGCCAGCTTGACGTCTCTCCTGTCTGGGTCTGAACCTGGTGTGTCTCTGTCGTCCTTTGTTCCCTGTTGTCAAACTGGCGTCCGTCAGTCTCAGAAGCTGTGTTCAGTGTTCAGTCCCAGTCTGGCTGTCTTCACTGGGAGGCTGCTGAGCCTGGTTCCGTTGCCTCAGGTTCTTGTGCAGCTAATGGGACAGCTACGTTAGCCGCACGGCTAACTGAGCTAACTTGCTAATGGCAGTTTGTAGCTGTTATGATCTGATATGTGATATGCTGCTTCTTATTTTTTGGAGAATTAATTCAGCAGGTTGTAGATTGTGCCTTTAAGTTTCTGTTCTCAAGGTTTCCACTGGTGATGTTCACCTGCTAAAATGTGATTATACCAAATGTATCTGAACAGAGTCTGCAAAATTTGATTAGTGAAATGCGAAACAGGCACGTTGTCTCTTTAGAACACAGTCCATGCGACCTTGTCACCAAACACCAGTGTTCCTGACAGTCTGGCTCCCAAGAGAAAGTCAGAGTGCTGTATGTGCCTGAAGGAAAGTCAAGGTAAAAGACTATGCTACAGAGTTTGGATGTGTGCCAAACAAGTTCTTTAAAAGTTGAAATATCTTATGCTTGTCAATGACTATTGTTATTAGACGATTCAGTGGTCGACAAAGAACCATGAGACACAATGAGCATACCATTGAATGCAACCGCATGCAGTCATCACATTGACACTTTTAATACTTAAACGTTCATAAATTTATGTGACTGTTTAGGTAATAGTTAATTGAAAAGGATTGTGAATGACAAATGTTGATAAGAGACACACAAAGCTATTTAGCTTCATTAAGCTCTTGGTTTTGGTCATACATCCTGCAGATGTGAGTCACCGCTGCTCTCATCAACACCCGCAGGCAGCCATTTCCATTTTTAAAAAAAGTCTACAGCAATGCTAGCAGCTCTTTGAGACTATAATTAGGCACAGTGGTGCTTTGAGCTAAGTGCTAAAATCAGCATGCTAACAAACATCTAGGGGCCCAAAGCAGGATCATTTTCGGGGCCCTGACTCACAAACAGTGATGCGGTATAATGAGGTAAGGGTTGTAATATAATGAGACTAATTTCTTAATTTAATGAGAATTCATAATCTTTTTTAAGTCTACCCGCCCTATACTCTGATGTGCTTTAAGTTATTGCTCCACTGGTAGTATCGCTTCAGACTATCTGGAAAACAAACTTAACTGATACTACTACTACTGATCAGGCAGAAATCTCACCACAAATGTTAACTTTTGCAGGACAGTCACAAATTACGAGCAGTCGTCCGACTCAGGTCCTGTTTGTCCTGAAAATCTGACTAAACATGACTTTTTATAATAGCCTAATAAAAGATTAAATGGGCTATGGATTATTGTTTGGTTCTCAGGCTAAAGCAGGGACTGCAGGGTGTGGAGGACAATGTGTCAACAGCGTTGTTAAAGCCACAAAGTAACATGCGTGTGTGATCTTTTCCCTTTTTGTTTCCTAGTGTAGATGAAGATAGTGGAAGTTAAACTGGCGTGGACAGAGGACAGAGTGTAGCTGCAGGAAGCCATGGAGGAGAGATCTGTCGGGCAATAAATCCTGATGAAATTAATAATATGTAATATATAATAATAAAATAAATTGTATGTAATATATCATGATTTACACATTGTTACATACTCACAGTCATTTTGTTTTCCCTAATGACACACAGGGGAATAATAAATTTTAGCGTTGAGTTTTGACTTTCACGTGTCAATTTTATAGTGTTTGTTGACTCTGAAAGTAAGGTACTGAAAGCCACGCCCACCCCCAACTTCCCTGACTCGAGTTTTATCTGTTCTCCTGTGGTCTCCCTAGTTACCACCCTAAAGCAAGCTGGCTGCGTTTCACAGCGTTGAAAGCGGGTTTACTTGATTACTATCAAGATGTTTACTGGTTTTCAGCTGGGCAGCACATCTAGCAGAAAGACAAAAGATTTTTACAGTGTTTTCTATACAATGCGGCGTAGTAGTGCAGTGGTTAGCACTTGCCAAACAGCAAGAATGGCCGGGGTCAAACCTTGGTTGTCCCATGTCTATCTGTGTGGAGTTTGCATGTTCTCCCATGTTTTTGGACTGTGGGTTCCTCCCACAGTCTAATGATCTGGCACTGTAACCCACCGCTTGAACCAGTGTCGGCTGGGATTGGCTTCAGCTCTCCCTGTGACCCTTAATTAAAATAAAGGATCCCTGCAAACGAAGTCAGTCCTTGCTTGGTCAGACAGATGTGATGGCCACTAAGCAGGATCAGTTGGCGGAGGTGGAGTAGAGTTTCCAGAAAAAGAAGACGTTGTTTGACAGTCATTAGAAGTTACCACTGCAGCTGTGGGGAAAAATTATTTGATACATTTTCCAACAGAGTTAAAGACATACAGTAGTGGCAACAAACAATTCAATTCAATTCAATTTTATTTATATAGCGCCAAATCACAACAACAGTTATCTCACAGCGCTTTTCATAA
>JAPMOB010251603.1:0-16380 GCA_029875015.1 Lepomis gibbosus
GTCAGATTACACAGATATGTGGGATAGATGCAAAAAGTTTTAAACATTCAGTCCAGGAATTTATAATTGAATTAAAATGAATTATTGATCCTTGAGGTGAAAAGGTGCCACATTTTAAAGAGGAACTTCCCCAAACAAAGACACAACAAAGAGGGAAGACTAAATCATGAAAGGAAAAAAAATATGCTTGAAAGCCATACACCTACTGAACTATATTCTGGTATATTTTAACTAGTCACCTGCTGCCTGAGTTTTGTGTTTCCTTTGACATAGTCTATTAAAAACATTTCCTCCATAAATTGATGCTTGAAAGGCAAGAATTGGTGCAGAAATGTTCACCAGAATGCAAGAAAATAAGTGTTTAATTCTAAAAATTTGCTGCGAGAGGACCCCCCCCCCCCCTAAATAAGTGGCTCCTCCATTGCTAACGGCAAACCTAAACTCTTGCTTATTATGAACTAACCTATAATATTCCATACATTCTCTAGAATTAAAAAATCTCTGGTTTTGACACATAGATTCTGGGGACCAACAATACATGGTTGGTCAACATTAAGGATATCATGATCCCATGATAATTGACTTGGCTTTTCATCTTTCATGTGGCTGTGGCCTGCGCATTAGAGTAATGACACCGACCCCTGCCGTGGGATATGGCACAGAAGGCCTAAAATGAAACAATCTCCAATACCGAATCTCACTCCAAACTAAATTGAAAAGTTGGCAGCCCTGTAAAGGTTGTAATTTTCATTTTTGATTGAATTATTACGTAACTGTTGAATGGATGACCATGAAATTTGGTGCACGCAGTCATGTTCCCTTCAGAATGAATTGTAATATTTTATTAGGACAACATTTCAGTTTATCGTATACTCAAAAACCCATGACATTCCCCTCAGTCTGTACTGTTTTTTTTTTTTTGTTTGTTTTTTGTGCTATTTAGCAAGTGTTAGCATGCTAATGCGCTAAAATAAGTTTGTGAACATGTTAAATGGCTCTTAATGCTATGGCTGTGTGTCCATAAAAGTATATTTCTATACAATACATTGTTGCTGATCCCAGACCAGTAACAATACTACTGGTATGCACAGTTTGCTCAGAGACACCACATCAGTGTTCCTAACAGTGATTGTTTCCAACATCAGACCAAATGAAGACATGGCTGTTCCTCTCCAATGTGTCTCCACTGTGTGGGTACATGCTACAGATGGCTGAGGGCTCTGTGGTAATCCTTCACTCTCCTCTGCCTGCATGCCACAGCCAGCCACGGGTGAGAATCCTCCATAATGCCTCCTCACTTCCTGCAAATGTGTCATCGTTATATAATTGCTTTACTTTAATCCCTGTTTTTAAAAAAATTGATTGTCTTTCTTTGATGTATTTTAGTTATCTGATGACAGGATGAACTTGTTGGAACACTCATTTAAAAAAATCTTTATCTTAAGTCCCCAAGAAATGGCATTGTGGGAGCCTTTTACATCAGGATATACAGTAACATAAATGTTCTCACTGTACTTAAAGTTTCAAAGACACGATAAAGTCTTTTTAAAGTTATTACAAGTGTTTTTGTCTTTTGGTCTACTGCTGCCTTGGTTGGTTTGTTTATGCTATTGTGTGACTTTGGTGTTTTAAAGTGTTAAAAACACCAGTAACACAAACTAAACAATCATGGCAGCGGGAGACCATAGAGGTAAAATTACTGTTTTTGTCAAGGGAGTCTGGTGGCTTTGATAAGGAGGATAATATGACTGACTGTTTCTGGTTAAACAAAAAGGACATTACACTTTTTTTTTACTTTAAAAAAAAAAAAATTATATATTTTAAAAAAAAAGGATCTATGTCTGTAGGGATCATTTCCATAATGTTGTCAGATGCTTGTAATAACAATCTGAACCCGTCAGTAGCAAAAACAAGCACTTTAGTGGACGTAGTTTAACGGGCGCAATTGCCAGCAAGGATTACGTTGCAGCCCTGCTGCATAACTGCAGCATGCTCACTCAATACAGGACCAATTTCAAATCACATTGTCCCAATTAGTCACAGACACAAAACCTGGAGTATAGAGTCAAGTGTGAAAAATACCAAAGTTACTCTTTAATTTACTGATAATCTGTTCTATAATGATCAGGGGCAGATCTAGGATTTTTTTTTTTTTTTTTTTTTATAAATTCGGAGCCATAAGGGGACCATACTTTACACAGCAGGTCAGGTATTATGCGGGTGGTCTGGGGTCCTCCCAACATTTCATGCATGTAAATACCACAGAACCTGGATTTGTATTTGAAAAGGTGAACACAAAATTCAACAAATGAAGTGGTCTGAAGTGAACAGGAGCACTTCAGGGCCTATCAGATTTGCCTTGGCGCAGTCCAATACTGACACCACAAAGTACAAAATTATGTTGGACTGCTGACGCTGGTAGTTTGTGGTTTGTGCCACTTTAGTTGTCACTATAGCGATTTATGACACCAGTCCTACTTGTGTAGTGAACACAGATGAGCATTTTTTTTCCAGTCAGCAGCTCATTTTTACGATTAATTCCATATGGACTGAATGATGCATTTGCTCTGCATACATCTGTACTGGGTGGAGTTTTTTTATGCTCTGTGCAACCCAACTGGTAATAATTCAGTTTTTCTGTGTGATTTTAGAGCTCAACTTGCGGACTCTGTTTTCAAACATAGTAGCTTTAAACCATGCGTGGTTGTTCATACTGACTTTATTGATCTCNCTCTCTCTCTCTCTCTCTCTCTGTTTAGACTCCCACGACCATTTCCTTATCTCTGAGGTTTTGGGACCTCTCTACAGCACAATACAGGACTCTAGACCTGCAATGCCCATATTTAACAATCCCTAAAACTCCAGCACAAGTTGTTCCATCAGTGTCCCCTACCCCACCCAGCCCCACACAGAGTAAGATCAGCCCCTCTGTTGTCCCAAAGCCTGAGGTCTTCTGCTCCTCCCACCAGATGACTGTGGAGCTACCCTCTGGTCCCATCTCTGGAATAGTTGTTAAAGGTGTGTGTGTGTGTGCATGTTGATGTAAGGTGCATATGGTTGCCATCAGTTCTGCATGAATTGAATCTGAATCGGTTTCCTGGGGGCTGCCACTCTGGTGTATAGTTAAATAGGGGTAGGCTTGTTTTATTGTTTTGTCTAGGCTGCACTACACACAAACATTGTGCTTTTTGCCATGCTGAGCTATAATTCTGCCTTTCCACACAAGTCCACACAAAACTTTAGCTGTATTTTTTGCATTTACTTTCTTAGACATCAAAGGGAACCAGATGAATCCCCAGGATCACCCAAAGTACTGTGGGTATTCTGTAAGAGAAGGCAAAACTGGCAAAATCCATTTGCGTGTCCAGTTACACTCACACTGCCACATGATTGTGCAGGCAAGTATTGACTCAGATTTCACACTGAGCACATGACCTTTTGTATAATTGACCATTTGCTGTACCCATTAACTCCTGTATAAACATTTTTTTTTCTAAAAGGGTAAAATGTACATCATCACTGTGATTTACATGACAGTAAATGGGAGACAGGAGGCTCAGTTTTCTTGTCCAGTTCTGGTCCCAGCATCTGTACAAGGTAGATGGATTTTATATTTACGCCTCTGAAAGGCTATTCAATTTGCCAAAGGGTGTTTTCTGCAGGCCATTCAGAGTTATTTTAACTGTGCAGCTGACATTTGTCGTGCTGTCCCTCAGAGTGCAACCTTCCCCGCGAACAGCGTCTCCCCTGCGGACCCAGCTCTGTGTCCCAGCCACAGTGCCTCTCCATGGGCTGCTGCTTCAGCGAGCACCCCCCTGCCTGCTATTACCCCATGGATGGTGAGCTGCAGTTTGTATCCCCCACTGGCATTTTCACGCCACTTAGCTGAGTACAGTTGAGCTGTTTTGGGTACATAAATTTAAGCGCTGCAGCTGCTGAATGTGTGAAGAGGCGTGTACAGGGCCAGTGTAGAATGATTCAAGCTGGCATTGACACAGAATGTGAAAAGGGTATAAGATATCTTGGGTCTCATTATCAATTGCCTCCTGAGATTTCTGACCTTTTGTTCATTTGACCTTTACATAAGTGCATGTGTGTCTATGTTGTCCTCCAGAGTGCACTGTTGATCGCCACTTTGTCTTCTCCGTGCCTGCCTCCCTCACGGATCCCTCTCTTTCCCCTGCCACGCTCGTCAGTGCCGGGAATTCCACCTGCAAACCCTGGAGAGTAACTCCTGACTACGCCTTGTTTAAGATCCCAATGGATGGCTGTGGCACACGCAGAGTGGTGAGTTTTAATGAATGAGAATAATTTATTGAAAAGTTGGGTAAGAAGAACTACGTGTTCACACTGCGAGTTTCAGTTAATAGAGAGTTCATTTGAAGGACTTGTTGGCTGATATTCAATATTAAAAATATTGAACAAATCCCATTTAAAAGACCAAAGTAAACGATGAATGACCCTGGAAACATGTGTAGCCTAACTTCATTAATTGACCTGTTGCAGTCAACCACATTTCCTGGACTAGTTAGTAGTTACAAGTGTGCACATACTACATTGCATGTCCTGTTCTGTCCTGACAGATGGTGGGGAGAACTGTGATCTATATGGTGGAGGTCATCAACAAGGTTCAGACAATCAGCCTCAACCATGGCACCATAACAAGGGATTCACCTGTCAGGTCAGAGCATGTTGCTGTTTATTATGGGAGTAAAAGTTACCTGTTCAGAGAGGATAAAAGTTTCATTTTGACGAAACATTATAAATAGTTGATTTAACTAATTTATCGATTTTGAAGTTGGATCATTAATGTTAATTAAATTTGCAATAACTGGGAGTTTTGGGCCTCTAGGGGGCAGCAGAAACAATAGTTGTGTACATATTGATGACATCACCTTTTCAATTAATGGCAAACATGTCAGCAAACAGTTGCTTATTTACACATCCAGAATTTTTTTAGCAAGATTACATTCATTCAAAATGCCAATAAATGAAAACTGTAGCGCATACTGTATAGATTTCCATTACCTTGTTTCCTGTGTCATTCTAAGGTTGTTGGTGGAGTGCAGGTATCTGCCAAGCACTGTTCTGAGTGTGAGCTACTTGGTTAAAACTCCCACTCTGGGACCTGCAGTTCAAACCCAGGGGGTGTTTGGAGTCCAGCTCAGGATTGCCAAAGGTAGATGGTGTTGATGACAATACTAAAAAAATTTTTGCATAATTTAAGAAAGTATAGTGTCTCTGGACTCAAGTTTATGCCAGTCAAGATGAATAGAAACTCATAATAATCGATTAACAAATCTAAATATATCCAGTGTTTCAGCACTGTGTGAATGCTTCAAACGTATCCTGATATGCTGTAGGCGAACTCCTACCTAGCTTTGAGTGGGCAAAATGTGGTCTAAGAAATAACCTCCTATTCCAACACATCCCACTTCAGATGGCCAGTACAGCAGCTACTACCCTCAGTATCACCAGCCCCTGCAGATGCTGCTGGGGAAACCCCTCTACCTGGAAGTGCGGCTGCTCAACACCCTGGATCCCAGTTTAGTGCTGCTGGTACACTACTGCGTGGCCTACCCCCGCTCTGGAAAGGCTGTGTGGCTGCTGCTTTACAACGGGTACATCGAAACAGATTCACTGCACATTAATATCACATTTTGAAAGTGTCTTTCACTGAGGAGACAGCAGGGGAAATTGACAGGAAGTATATATTTGATACCTATTGTCCTGTTATCTAATTGGCTGACTACTGCAATGTTACACTCTAGATGTCCCAACCCCTTGGACCCTGACCCGGAGCAGGCCGTGCTGTTAAATCCTCGACCACCCTCTCCTCAGGCTCAGACCCGCCGCTTCACCATCAGCACCTTCCAGTTCCTTCCTGATGGTGAGTTCAAGGACCCGGATGAGGAGGTAAGGACAAGCAGACATCCTTGAATGCTATAAATAAAGTTGGGGGAATATATTACAGATGTCTAACTATTAACAGTAGTGCCGCAACTAACGATTATTTTCATTGTTGATTCACTTGTCAATATTTTCTCAAACGATTATTTGTTTGGCTTATAAAATGTCAAAAAATAAACAATAAAAAATTGATCACTGTTTCCTAAAGCCCAAGATGACGTCTTGTTTTGGCCACAACCCAGAGATATTTTTCAAAACAGTTGAATATGATTTTAATAGTTGACATGTGTGTCTTTGTTTTGTTTTTTTTTATATTGCAGAATATCAATTAATTCTTAGTGGTCAGACTCTGAACTAGAAGACTGACATTTAGAAGAGTTGGTAGTTCAACATTTTTGGGGAATTCACTTTGAGAGGATTGGTACCACAAACACATTTGTAGGATAAATATGAAGCTATAGTAAGGAGACAGTTGGTTTAGCTGAGTATAAAAACTGGAAACGGGGGAAACGGTTTGCCTGGTTCTGAAAGTTAAACATCAGCATACCAGCATTCTTTACAGCTCCCCAGTTAATATGTTATATCTCGTTTATTGGATTGAACAGACGAGATATAACATTTTAACTGGTGAGCTGTAACAGTGCATATATGGTGATGGAGCAGTGGATAAGACACATTCCTCTGAGGGAAACCTGTGTTCAATTCCCACTGCAGCATTCACCAATTTGAGAAAACTAACTCCTAGTTGCTCCAGAGTCGTGCGACCTGACATGTATAGCAATGTAAGTTGCTTTTTGGATAAAAGCCTCAGCTAAATCTATTATTATTATTATTATTATTATTATTATTATTATTATTATTATTATTATTATCATCATCATTAGCATTGTCAAGTGTGGAAATGTTGTGGGTTTACCGGGATAATGAAGTGCTGTAAGGGGGATTTTTGTTACCTCCACTCAGAGCCAGACCAGCAGTTTCCCTATTTCCAGTCTTTGTGCTAAGCCTTGCTAATCAGCTGTTTAACTGTAGCTTTATATATAATGGACAGATGTAAGAGTGGAATCAATCTTCTTTAACTTTTTAACAGATAAGCATATCTACCTAAAACTGTTGCTTTAAGCATGACAGTTTTATGTGTTGTATCAAGGAAAGAAATATTAGCCTGGAGTGCCGGGGAATTTGCCCCCAGGGTAAACAGGTCTTAAGAGTAGCAGTAAAAGGTACATTTGTAAAAGTGGCTGTTCTCTGTGCAAATTTAGTTTAGTATTTTTGTTTTTTTAATTTAGCATAGGCATCTAATCCATAGAAAATTCAGCCAGCATTCATTACAAGGAGATGTGTGAAACAATTTTGTAAACTGCAAATTCTGGCCAAATCTCAATTGGCAGCAGCTGTTTGTCATAGTACACAGCACAAACTAGTGACTGAACACCACATCAAATCCTGCTCTACTTCTGCCTCCCTCTCAGATCTACTTCATGTGTTCCACTGAAATCTGCTCGCCACATGATGGGCCTTGTGTCGAGGGATGCTTTGGCCAGTGACGGTAAGAAAAATGAGTGCTCTGTCCTCGGATCACCCACCACACGCTTATGAACGCTTATGAGGAAGATCATATGAAAAACTCAGCATGAATGAGCCTCATTACTACACTCCTCACTGAAAACAACCTGAGAGCCAGTAGTGGCTGCTGTTCCAAACGACAGCAGGACAATGATTTAGTAATGAGGAGAGTTTTGAATTATTTATTAAGACTGATGCATTTCCTGTTTTTCAGTTACGACATGGAAGACTCTTGAAGCTGGTGGAGATTATGATCTAGTAAGCAGTACTAACATGTTTGGATCATGTAGAAATGTACCAATGTTATATTTCTATACTGACTGTATCTCCTCTTTTCTCCTCCTCAGACATCACTCATTCAACCACAAATAAAAACTGTTGAAGGATGAGATGAGTGTGTTTTTTTTTTTTTTTGTTCCCAAGCTTGCAGCCACTAGGTTTTATAGCAGGAAGTAACACTCCCATGAAAAGGTGGGAGGCAGCACTGTTTACATGAACACTTGGCCCCTGTGGACTGAGCATGATTGAGACTCAGACTGGCTTGTTTTGTTGCCCCTTTGTGGAACATAGAGTAGGGTAAAAGCAATAAGTGTGTGTGTGTGTGTGTGTGTGTGTATATGTATATATATATATATATACACACACACAATGTGCTATGAAAGGGAAACAAGATGCAACACACGAGTATGATGATTGCATTTGAAATCTGAATATTTCCACCCAGGCTTGATTGCACAGATGTGACCAGATGAGCAGCTGTGCCCCTATTAACTGCGACTGTGCAATGTGTACAGTATTCCTCTGCTTGAATATTACGTAGCCCTATAGTTACTGTGTAGCAGTTTAAACACATTCATTTGGGATTATGCACTGGTAACACAATCAGATGAAGTGATCTGGGGTCTGTCTTCAAGGCATGGCTTCAAGAGCAGGTAATAAAGCAAGACCTGCTGTAAAGGCTCCTGTTATGTCAGTTAGTACTGTGTTTTTTAAATTAATGAAATCACCCCCTTTAAATCTGTTAAAGGGTCACTCATCTGTTAAAGCCCCAGGTTTACTAAACCTGGGGCTTTTGTGACCCTTTAACAGTTGCCCACTTGGCTGGTAATCCAGCCATGCATACAGAAGTTCAACTTCAGTTTATTTATAGTCCACATCAACCAAAGAGTCTGCACATTTTACAGGTTTAAAATAAAAACATCAGACATCCGCCCCTGGAGGCTACAACTAACAGCCTTAGCTTAGCATAAACGCTAGAAAGCAGAGAAAACCACTGCCTACAAGGACCTTTTGAAGCTCACTAACGCCTTTATATCTCTTGTGAAGTTGTGATTTGTAGGGTGGCAATCAGTGCGGACTACAGGAAGTCACTGCTCCCCGCTGTTGGAAATGGTAACATAACCTCCATAAAACCAGTTGTTTTTTTTTTTTTACACTTTCTCTTTTGTTTGAATTAAACAAGATGTTTGTTAATTAGTGAGCTTTAGAGGTGTTAAGTGGATTTTGATACTTTTGTACAAAACCAGGTTTCACCTGTTTCTAGCCGTTGTGCTAAGCTAAAAGTCTTCTTTATAATTTAACAGTATGTAAAAGTGGTATTTATCTCATCTCTCAGCGAGAAAGCACCTCTCACATTGTTAATGCTTTGGTACCTGCCAAAGTAGAAATCAATTGAATACTTTCTAGGATGGAAATAATTTGGTTTTATTTAACAACAGAAGAGAGGATGACAACTTAAAAAACAGCATTGAGAGAGCATAAAGGACATGTACAGTTGTGTATGGGTGGGAGTGGGGGGTAAACCATTTATAGCTCTGCAAGTCTGCAAGAGAGGATTTTTAAATCGGCTTTAGCTTGTAGTGTAATTTTCTCCAGCAAATTACCTTTTGAAGTGTTCGCCTCTCATGGTAGCCTTTGACCACTGGGTGTCATCCGAGCAATAAAAATGCCAGAGGAACATAAGGTACTCCTGCTGCATGACTCACAGCTGTGCTTGTGTGAAGACCTTGGCCTGTGCATAGGTTGTGTAATGGGTTAGGAATGAGATCTTGTAGAGCTGAACGATACCCTATTCTGCCATGTAATGCGTGATTACCATTTAACAGCAAGAGGAGAAAACAAAATGTTGCAATTGTGTGCCAAATGTAAAGAGCAAAAAGAAGCAGTTGATTTAAAGGTTTGGGGACGTACTGTAAAGAGCATGACAGTCTCTCTGGGCTATAAGACCCCCCTCAACCCCCCTACATTACACACACCTCCCCTCCGTGAAATGTATGGAAGCACTGCGGCATACTGCGTGTGTTTGCAGGCTGCATGGCTGCCTGGCTTCAGCGTTCAAACGGAGAGCGGAAGATAGGAGGAGGGGAATGACTACACCAAGAGAGTAGGAGGAGGGAGGGAGGACAATTTCCTTTCTGTAACGCACACGCTACAAGATCACACCGGGAAAACGGAGAGAGGAAAGAAAAATAATAGGCGAGAGAGAGACGGAAACACCGCAGCCCCTCGGTTGTTATTATTCTCTTTTGCGGGAGAGAAAGCGTCTTTTCCTTTAACGCAGACTTGCGGACTAACATGGGGGGAAGCGAGAGCTCCTGACGAGGATTGACTTTCAGTGAACCTCTGCTCTGTGGTAGAAGTCTGCGGCTAATATAGGCAGGGAGGAGGGGAAAAAAGGCGACAGGGAGGACATGTTGAGGGGTTTCTCGTCTTGAGGTTGCGGTAGGATGTTGTGCTTTTAAAGCGTGGCTCTCGTAGAGAAGAAAAACAAAAGGAAAGCCAATGGAAATTGGGCAGTAGGCTATGTTCAGGGGCCATTGTTTTTGAATCGGTGTTTGTTTAATTGGCTTGTTGTGATCTGAAATAACGTAGGCCTCAAAGGCAGCCCCGCAGTAAATAAATACGGGGCTACATAGCTGGAAATTAACCTGATAAACCTGTTTATATATCAGGGGGACATTTTTTATTGGAGCCGCTGTGTTTTGTAGTAAAGCAAAATCGTTATTTATGAGCTATTTGTTTTTTGTTTTTTTAAAACGCGGTGTTTAGATTAAATATCTTAAACATTTCCATATAACTCTTAAGGGGACGTCATACAAAGGCCCGGTAGAAAGAAACGGTAAAGGCTTCTTAGGCAGCGTTACACACAGTTGTAGGTAAGTCTATTTCCCCCCCAGTTTAGCTGAAAACGAGGGACAAAAGAAGATTTTTAAATGTTAATGTCGACCGACGTTGCATCCATCATGCTGCCTGTGTCCCGGGGTCTCATGGACCGGGATAGAGAGCTGGACACCATGGCCGGGGTGCACCCCAACGCGGGCGGCGCTCCTGCAGTTGTGCGGGGCATGAAGCGTGGAGACCCGGAGCCGGACGGACAGACGGCGGCGGCTCTGGTGGACTCTGCCGGGGCGGAGTGCAAGCGTCCCCGGATCGACGGCACGGGAGGGATCGGCGAGGTTGGTCAGGTGAGGAGGGGGCTCTTTTGTCCAAATACAGTTGTGCATGCACGACACCAAGCATGGTGCAATGATGAGCTCCTGGTGTACATGGTAGATTATTTACGTGCATTTATCTATACTTACTGTAGTGTGGTTTAATCTGCTCACTTGACTTAAATCACAGTTGCAGATACAGTTTGCAGTCATAGCTGCAGCAGAACGGCCCCCAATGGTCCACCATAGACTCACTGCCAGTGTAGCACTGCAGGAAATACCACCACCGCCACATCCTCACAGCTGTTAATAGCTGTATGCTGCTAATTCAGTTTTAAGGGGGATCTGTGGTGTTCACTGGACTGTTTAGCAGCTATGACATAGCATTATAGCTGACATTTGCTTAATTAAGATTTAAGGAGGAATTGCAGTATTTCAATTTGTATTAAGTCAATCCTCTGTGTTGGCTGGGTTGTGTATTACAGATATTCATAAAACAGATGCTCTTTGGGGAGTTTTGAGCAGCAAAGTCCCACCAGAGGTTGGTAAATGTAAACAAACTTGACCTTTATTATGCAAAAAATGCTCTGCCTTGTGGAATAATGGTGCAGACATTTGTTTAGAATGGAAATTGATGTCAGTGGTTGTGTGTCTGATGTTTGCAGGGGAAGGGGCAGATAGGAGGAGGGTATTTGAGGTAAACAAAGTTTTATTGGGGATGGGGATGGGGGGTGGCAATCAGGCTAAACCGAATCAGTCTAATTAACTTGATCCTCAGACCTCTGATTTTATCAACATCAAGGCTGCAGTGTTTGGCCACTCAGTCTGTGCTTGGATCAGCAAATGTGAAAGACCCTCTTAACCTCTTTTTCTTTCACTGTCAGTCAAATAAATTTGCCGGGGCTTTTTTTGCCCCTCGGTGAAGCAAAAATGGTCAAATGTTTCTTAATAGAGCATCACACGAGGGCAGGAGGATGCCCTGGACATCATTATAGTGTATTATGTAGGGTGCAGTACTCCATTGGAAGGCAGAAAGCTATTTCTCAGCCACTGAAAGAGGCAGTAATGGAGGTGAAGTGGCCTGTTTGGAAAACTAAATGGCTGGCTTTACATTGTCACGCTGTCCATGAGTGCTGACAGACAGGCTTTGGAATGTAAAGCACTTAAAACAGATGTGAGTGGAAAAGTGTTTTTGTGTGTGTGTGGATGGGGGGTGGAGATCAATAGCTGCAGCCCCTAAAATGTATTGAACGTGAGCAGGCTGGACAGTCCGGAAATGAGAGTGGGAGAGATGCCCCCCTCCCTCCCTCCCTCTCAGTTGGTGCAGGAACAGATTTGCCCTATCACTGGCATAAAGAGGCTTTGTTTCCAGCTAATGGGATCACATCTCATACTGGAGGGGGCATTATAACCACACTGATCCTGAGATCTGTATCTAAGGCAGAGGATTTATACAACACACATGCACATACGCACACATACACACATTAGTATGATCAAAATGAAGATTATAATGTAATAATTTGTTTAGAGCTGTAACGATTAAAAGATTTTTCGGAAAAATAATTATTGCATTTATTTTCATAAATTGCAATTTGTCATTTTTAAAGTAAAAATGTCAAAGACAAAATAGCTGTTTCCAGCCTCTCATATATTAAGATTTCCTGTTTTTCTATGTTTTTAAATGACTGTGTCTTGAATATCTTTGGGTTGTGAGCCTTTGTTTGGACAAAATTTTATAGCTTTATCGACAAAATATTTGGCAGTTTAATCAACAATGAAGATAGGGGTTAGCTGCAGCCCTAAATTTGGGTTCCATCGCTCCAAAAACTATACTGTGTCAATGTGTAAGGTCAGCTTTGAGGTTTTAAAACCTATAAAAGATAATTCCACCACATGCACTATTTTTCCACACCTCACACATAACACCAAATCAACCTCCGAATCCCAGTGTGTGTATATAAAAACACTGTGCTGTATTTTTATTCCCCCGAATCCGCTTACACAGTTAATATTCGAGAAGCAAATTGGGTTGAGTGACGCTCAATTTTCCTACATTTTTTTTTTTTAATAGAAACACTTGGCTTTCAAAGAAACGTCTATAAAACTGCACACAAGCACTTCTGTAAAGTTAATCTTCAGAGGAGGGTGAAAGATGGAAAATATTACAGCAAAATATCCTGGCTCTCCATGCATCTATCCTTGATTTAAAAAACAAACAAACAAAATAAATAGTTGTCAACATCACTGAAGGAGCTGACCTGTGACTGAAGCCAAAGCAATAGGGTTTGGTTTTGGTAAAGAGCAATCCATTTGCACCACTGCAGCCCAGTAATGGGATCTTTCCCATTTGGCCATCAACAGTGCTGTTTTTCTCATTAGGGTATGATGTCACCACAATGCGGGGGTGGAAATGTCAAGTCAAAGTGTCTGTCAAGTCAAATCTGCAAAGTTTTAGGAGAGCAGCAATGCATATATTAACCAGTGCAGTACATGACTGAACGCTCGGCTAACGGGGGTGAAAAAAGCTCGCCGTGCATTCAACAGTACAAGTTCAAATGTTCACTGCTGCTCATAGAAATTAGCCGCTGACCTCCTGGTGCTGACACTGTGCTCATCCAATAGTATGGATTTCAAATGAATATTAAGTTATCTGCTGAACAAACCACCTATTAGAGCGCTACCAGTAAAAAATGGAAGAAAATCAAAACACATTTTCAGTCTACTTTGCATTCCAGTGCTGTGCCGGGGAAGTCCCACATTTCTCAGGATGACAGGGGATTCATAACAGCACCCCGCATCCCCAGCCCAGATTTTGGGAAATGTTGAGAGGAGGTTGTCTGCTTCAATATCCATCCGGCGTGCTGCTGAGCGGCCCATGTTTTGTTGTCACTCTGCGTAGGAACCAGGGCTCTCTCTAAACCTAATAAGGTCTTGCCTGGGGTGACAGCGCCGAGGACAAATGACTTGACTTGGACATTAATGTAGGTGGATCACCCCTCTGTACTTTCATCTCAGCCCAGACTCTGAAATAGAATGAAAACGTCAGCAAGAAAAATGTACTCTTGCTGCGAGCTGAGAATATTTATTTAGTTTTTGGGGCCCTGTTTGCTGTGATAAATTGCCGGCAGAAGTCTGTTGACTGAATTATTTTTGAGAGAGACCAGCAGAGTGAAGCCTGCGTGTTTATGGTGCTCTGCTCTGGGGCAAATTTAGTTATCCTCACATATCAATTGCAGTTAAGTAATTTTTTACTCTTACAGTTTTTCTAGAGTTGATTTTGATGCCGTGTATTGATAAATATTTACTCTACTGTGTTTATTTTTCATTGTACTGTGTGTGTGTGTGTATATGTAGTAAGAAATGTGCTGAAAAATAGTATATGTAATTTTAAAAATTGCTAAACGTTAAAAATTAAATGATGAGTTCAGTAAATCCATTTTAAACTATGTTGGTAATTGATTAAATGTTTAAATAGTGGAGTTTTGCTTTTTCCCACCTCTCCAAAGTGAAACCTTGCTATTTTTAGTAACAATATTAACAATAACATGTCATCATCTTGTTAGTTATGATGCATGTTATCCATAATTTTCATAGACTAGATGATTAATTGATGACTCAAGAAAATAATCTGCAGATTGATAATAATTAGTAGTTGTTGTAGGCATGATTTACATAATTGGTACAGTGCTTGAGATTATGTAAAAATGTGGTCATTATTGCATAGTTTGACCAGGTGTTTTTGGCATCCTGTGCCCAATAAGGTTGTATAACTGCATCTTTGAGAAACAGTTCTTCCACAATCAGTTTTAATGAATCCCTGCTAAAATGTCAAAACTGAACAGCAGCCATTGTTTTTCCTACCAAATATGGGCATCAAGATTGGTCCCAAAAGTCCAGTATCAGGCTCCAGTTACTGTGGAATGATGTTGCAATGAAATAATGATGTAGCATAATCAAGATGGGCTATTATGTCGTGCAGTAAATAATTACATGCAAACTCTAATCTTCTCCAATCAGACGCGAAATAAATTGAGGGGATAAAAATTACAGTTTTTTATCTTGAGCTGCAGATCAGTTCAGTGGACGTCTTTTTGATTGTTGCATGTGATTTTCTAGCCGATACTGCTAGATGATGATGATGATTATGCCAGAACTGTCAAACCAGCTTCCAAAATCCACTTCGACTACAGCCAACACCCTCTTGAAAAAGCATGTGTAGGTTTACTGTGGAAAGTCAGAGTGATGTGAAGTACACTGAGGGAAAATAAACCTTAGATCATCTGGCCGACTGTTTGGAGGCTTAGCACATAAGTGCTCTGTGGATGAAATGGATTCACATCCTCCTGAGTGTATGGAGTGCCCTGCTTTGCAGTTAGGTAGGATGACTCTCAGAGCAGTGAAATGTAGTTCCTCTTGTACTCCTCCTCAGAAGAGCAGCAGTCCCAAGGCACGATAGGAATAGACACGAGTCTTGTGACCAAATTAGACATCACACGCAAAACAATCACACACACACAGACACTACCACTACCTGTAGTTTTTGGAGAGGAGAAGCAGGGTTCCTGTGTAAAAGGGATTACTGTCGCCTTGGGAAAAGATGGCGTGAAGGAGAATCTTGGAGCTTCTCATCCCTCGCTTGTTTTCAGATTTCATTATTTCAAGGCCAGTCCTGCCCCCCCACCCACCAAGCTCGGCTCTCCTCACCCCTCCACACCATCTGTTGACTTGACAAGTCATTTTGTTACTTTCTCCTGATTGCTCACCCGGTCTTCCCCTGCAGCCTCTTCTCTTGTTTTAGCCTCCCCACCCCCAAAAACCACCACCACCCAGACGAGAATCAGCTGTACTTCGTTTGTCACCAAAAACAAAAGGTCCAACAGTGATTAACTATCGCTGTGCTAAGTACAACGTTGTTTTTGTTTCTCATGTACTGTGTGTGTTGAGAGTTAGACTGATACACAGCTTCCATGCAGCCCTCCCTCTCTCATTCCTCCCAGTTCCTTAAGGAAATTAAGCACATGACTCTGCTCATGTATGAGTCATTGTCTTTGCTCCATCCATCTCTTTTTCTTTTTTCTACTTCTTTGCTGCCCATTTCCCTTTGTATTTCCAGCTCTCGTTCCTCCCTCAGCCTCTCGCAATATGAATTCCAGATGTGTGTGTTTTAACAACACCCCCCTACACACACACACACACTGACACAGCATACCACCCTGTAAATCTTTTTTTGTCTCCTCTTTTTTGGGTTTTGTTTTGATCCTCCTCTACTTCCTACCTTCAGTGCGTTGAGTTTAGAGTTTGGCCTCGCTATAAAATAAGGTTTATACTTTATTCATGTTATTCAAGCCTCTAAGAGGTGATTCATTATTTAGAGCTTCTACCTCCCAAAGCCAGTTCACTAAGTACATTTTTGGCTCTGAGATAGACTCACACAAACCGCATTTTTTGATAGCGAAGACCCCCCCCCCCC
>JAPMOB010251605.1:0-25408 GCA_029875015.1 Lepomis gibbosus
CAGTATTTTGCTTCATACACAGCTTCTGGGAGGAACATTCACTTATTAGTTAAATATAATTACTTTTCACAGGGCTTTTTTGTTAACTTTTTCATGTTTTTAATAACAATAGTAACAAACAAAAAAATCAAAATATATTCAGGGCAAATAGTCAACATCTTTTTTGATGGGGGGCGGTAAGGGATCTGGATAGTGGACAGGGGGGCGCTGGCCCAAAAAAGGTTGAGAACCACTGTATTAAGGGATCATCCATTTCAGCAAAATACAACTGCAAATTGTCAGCATCAACTCAAGATGAGGATGACACCTGGTAAGTCAGATAAACAATGATAGTATCATATTAGGCGCAAGAGTACCTGAACTTAAAGCTAAGAAACGCAATGTTGGAAAAACTAGCAAGACATTTTGAAAGCATTCAACAGACCCTTCAGGTCTCCCTCCAAAGGCACTACCCCAAAAAAAAATTGTGCTGCAGGGAGGTAGACCTACCCAAGTGCTTATTGCAGTCCTGTGACAGCAACAGATACCGGATTTGTTGTGAGCACCTACAGAACAGCCCCCAGACAAAGTTTCACCTACGTGTACAAAATTTCTGTGGTTCATGTATCATGACCAGACGTACAAAAGCCTCCTGGAGCGATGCCCAACACCCAACAGGATGTGGGCCATTTTGGATTTAATGGTCATTTTTGGCAACTTTGTACTTTAACCCCTCCTCCTAGGGAATTAGTCGGACCGACTTCAGATTTTTGCTGTGCAGTATAAACCCATTGACGATTAAAGCTGTACAACAGTTATTACAAGTCGACCAGCTTGCCCATGGCATGGCGGTGGCGTGGCAGTGGAGGCTCACACTTCGCCGTGGCACAGAAGGTTCTTGTAACTTCATTGGACATGATCAAATCTGTACCAAATTTTATAAATTTTTTAAGAGTCCTGCCCTGGACACATGTACCAACATTCACCTATAATCATAACAGCACCTATTGGCAACAGGAAGTGACCTTTAACAAAGCAGCCCCAGCGGAACGTTTCACCTACACGTATAAAATTTCTGTGACACATGTATCATGTCCAGACATACCAAACAGCCTCTTGGAGTGATGCCCTAAACCCAACATTAAGTCTGCCATTTTGAATTTTATACTATTATTTAATTTTTCAGTCTGGATCTTGAAGTACCACAGGATCTTAGATTGGTCATTCTCAACTACCTTAATAGGTGTCTTCCATTTTGACCTTGGTACTTCCAGCCCATACTCATGGCAGATGTTCCTGTACACTATGACAGCTACCTGGTTATGGCGTTCCATGTACGTGCCTGCATCTTACAACCTGCTGTTATGTGCTGTACTGTCTCAGGGACATCCTTGCACAGTTTGCACCTGTAGTCCTGCCTGGTGTAGTAGAACCCAGCCTCTATTGAGCTTGTACTGAGTGCCTGTTCTTGTGCCGCCATGATTAGTGTTTCTGTGCTGTCCTTTTGTCCAGCCTTTTCCAGCCACTGGTAGGATATTTTGATATCAGCGGCTTGTCTCTTCATGAAGGTTCTTCGTCTTCTTTGTCCTCACCCTTCTGCTGCCTGAGGTGTTCACTAAGCCCTTCATCTTTGGGGGCCATCTTCCTCCCTTCACATCTATCTTAATATCTATTAACTGCCAAAATATGGACATGGTCACATTTTTTTATCCATGCTAGGAGAGCATGGACCCTTGAATAGCAATGTTGATCGATCAGTTGGTCCAATAATTTGGTCTAGAGTGTATAATCTTAACAACTTCTAAATAGATTATGCCTACCATTAAATATACAGACACTAAAGGTGCCAAGAGTATGAATCCTGCTGACTTTAAAGATCCCCTGACTTTTTCTCTAGTACCACTATGGTGGGGACATTTGATTTAAAGTGGAATATCTAGACTGTTTGATGAGTTGCTTTGACATTTGGTATAGACATTTATGTGCCCTTCAGGTTGAACTTAATAACTTTGCTGACCAAATATTTGCAAAGTTAATGGCATTCCTATCACCCTCAGCTGTACTGTGTTTATTGCTATTTAGCTAATGAGAGCATGCTAACATACTAAACTAAGATGATGCACATGGTAGAAATTATACCTGCTTAACATCAACATGTTGGTACTGTCATTGTTAACATGTTAGCATGGTGGTTTTAGCATTTAGCTCAACACACCACTGTGCCTGAAGACAGCCCAAGAGGGAAGCTTACGGTCTACAATATGAAGCTGATGCAGAAGTCCCTGAAAGCTGCATTCTATTGAAAATCCAGCAGGGGGCGACTCTTCTGGTTGCAAAAAGAAGTGTGGCTCCATTAGAAATAATGGAAAAATGTTTCTACTTCTCAGATGAATAAATACCCCAGTACACACTTTCCTGTTGAGTTCATGGTCTCAGTCGCTAGTTTCAAGTCTTCTTCAATACAGCATGTTCATTTAGTAAATTATGGTCCTGCTTATTTTAAAATAGATTAGATTAGATTAGATTAGATTATACTTTATTCATCCCACAACGGGGAAATTCCCTTGTTACAGCAGCATTAAACAATAAAAAGCAGAACAATCAAACAACCAGTAAACACAGAAGAAGAAAAAAAAACACAAGCAAACAATAGACAACAGGCAGGCTGGAGAAAAAAATATAAAGTAAAGTGACGTCAAATTAAGGTATTGTAAAGTGCATATACAATCTTGCTGTTGAAATAGACCACAAAGCAGAGTATCTTTCAGGGCGGGGTTATCTATGATTGACAAGTCGTTACCATGGCGATCTGTCATCAGGCTAGAGACGACTCGTACCCTCAGCGCTGTGTAAATTTAACCAGCACCGTTGAAAAAGCTTATTAGGAGTCGGCTGTTCACTTTCTCTGCTGAGTACATTTAGTTTTCAGACTGTTGTTCTCTAGACAAACTTATCAGCCTGTTAAAATGACAGTTAACGTGAGTTACAGTTGCACCTAGCCAAGCTAGCTAGCTCCACACACGGCCGTTAGCTCCGCCAAAAACCTCACTTCCGGAGGCTTTCTAGTTGCAAAAACTCGACATGGCGGCGCCCTATCGGCCAAACTCAAGGCTTCAAAACGGCGGTCCACAAACCAACAGGTGACGTCACCATGACATTTCTTATATACAGTCTATGAGACAGCCTCACAGAGCAGCTAGCATGGCTTCAGACTCTGAATCTTGTTCATTTAGAACCAGATTTTCCTGACACATAATCTGAGATCTAGGACAGACACATATTGCTTTCCTACCATACTTCTTAAAGCCTTACTTATGAAGTTAGCTAAAACTGATGCTCTGCATAAAACATATCAGGCCTACAGTTATCTAGAAAGAAGTCAAGAAACTATGTTTCATGCAGAATATTATCCTTAGTGAGGAATTTTTGTGTTTTTTTCTTATTTTGAGGAAATACCTTTAAAAATGGGCCATGTTCAGACATCTCTAAGGACTTCAGACATTATTCTGCACCAAGGGTTATTTCTTTCTCTGTCTTTTTTCTGTCTGTCTCCAACTCTAACATGCTTGAAAAAAGCAGAAAAAATTGAAGCAGAAAAAGGAACAGCAAGTACTGTCTCAGCCTTTCTCCTATGGTGGCATCCGGCCACCAAGCTGTGTGTAAGACATGGATGGACAGGTACATGCTGGGAGACTCTATTGTGAAGCATGCTGTGTGCTTTACCCCAGTCCAGGAAGTCATACTGTTTGCCCTTGATACAAACAGATCAGTGTGAAACTGCAGGGAGTATTATTTTGATAAAGAGGAGAAAGATTGTAAAAAAAAATAAATAAATAAATAAAAAAAATTAAAAGTCCAGTGCCCCTCTGCTTTGACACTTTTCTATTGTTTTTACAATATTTAGACATTTTATGCATGTATGCATTAACACACAAGTGCATGGAAACAGAAACAGTATATCCAGCATATTAATTGCTACCAAGCAAAATCTGAACTTGTTGTAGTGAAATAATGTTTTCCATCCTTCATGCAACAAAGCCAAAGAGTTCAAGTGATGAATGAGATCTACTTCATACTTTGTATTACAATAAATATTTGATGACATTTGGCGATTGAAGTGGTCATGGAAGCTATGTGATGTCATATTGGTGTTGATAAAAAACACACTTTAAATCACTTGGCAGGATGTATGATGGCAATATCATCAACAGCTGGCTGTGTAAAATGGCCTCATAATCCATGGCTGTTATTGGACCGGTGTAATAATCAGATCTAATGACTCCCCGGAGATTACTGCTCATATCATTATAGTTCAACCATCATTTGAAATAGCCAACAACAGGTAAAGTGAGTTTGAAGGCTCCTTTTGGCATTCTTCAACGGTAAATCTCTCCTCATTTGGGGCAGAAGGATGAAAGGTGATTCATCAGACTATATTAGGGTGCTCTGTCCGTGCAGGGTTTCGTATCCCTCGGTTCACACCCAGCTGTGTTGACATTATACATATGGATTTATATTGCTCATAAATTCAACTTTTCATTTATAAGACTGTTATGTTTCTTCTTCCATAAGTAACAATGAATCGTTTCTAAAGCTCACTCACAAACTTAATCTGCTAACTCATGGGGGGAATATGGGCTGGACTATTTGTTGGCCAGGACCAGCAGTGATGGTAGGCTAGCTGTTTCCTCCTGTTTCCAGTCTTTGTGCTAAGCTAAGCTAACTGGCTGCTGGCTGTATCTTGATATATTTTACTGACATGGCATTGATCTTCTCATCTAATTGTCACCAAGAAAGCAGATAAACATTTTTCTCAAAATGTCAACCTTTATTAACGTGTCAATAATAATCCAAGGGCGTCACTTTGTGTTGAAAAGTGGTGGGGACATAAGGGCCCAGATCAGGGGTGTGATGATTCTACTTGGTTACAAAACGTGATGATAAACGACAACAAGATGAGGATATTTTTAACCCTCTTTTGAAGAAAAATTAAATTATTAAAGTGTAATATATGAGTGGGGGTTTGGGGGTCCTCCCCCGGAAAATTAGAGCATTAAACACTTAAATTCCTGAATTCTGGAGACATTTTCTGCTCCAATTAACTGTGTAAATGTCTTTATTTACATAAAATGAAACAAAAAAATCACCTGTCAGTGGACAATTCAGAAATATTATAATAAATAATATTATAAAATTATAACAAAATATAATATAGTAATCAGCAGCTTGTTTTTTTTTTTAGTGTGAGATACTTTTTTTTGGACAATAAACCTTTATCAAAGCATTTTCATTTAGTTAACAATTCTAGGTGCAAGCTATTTTCAGTATTTTTAACAAATGTTTCCAAAATGTGATGGGGATAAAATCAGCCATTTCAAAATGTGGTGGGGACATGTCCCCAGCATCCCCAGTGTAAATGCACCTATGCTTAAATCATATGCATGAAGCCTTACTGCTTTACCTGACTGTCAGCTTATTGAGTCCCTATTAGCTGCCTTTGTAAATGTGATTTGGTGAAAAATGCTTTTTCATGCAGGGTTTTCTATAATGTATCCACATCTCTGTATAAATACACACACTGAAGAACAAGCACAAATTCACATACCCGCTTGCCCTTGAGTTAGCTACCCTCCTGTCCAAGCGAGAGCACAAACACCTCCAGTGAAAACAGTAATATTTCATTGGACTCCCAGTCTAGTCCCACAGGTGTTTCATTTTGCAAACTTTACTCTTGACGCTGCAGATTTTTACCAGACTTTAGGCAACTATTGCTCCTGGTATCATGAAATCAACCACCAAAACTATGCAGCAGATTGTAGAGATTTCACTCTATAACTTTTCTCCAGCTGTTGTGTGAGGCATGCTACTTGAGTTTAGGCTTTCCTTTACGCTATATGACTAGCCTCCCTTACCGTCTGCTGCTCTGTGTCTTGCCATTAACTCAGACTGATCCTCATGCACTGTGGCCTACAGAGTGTAAGGATGAAAATGAAACTCATCTTTCCACCCTGCCAACTGCACTCACTGCCTCAAAACCTGGAACACACTCCTTCTGAGTTCCCCAGTCTGTTAGCATGACAATAGTGCAGTCACATCTCTCAGCACAAGAAACAGGCAAGCACTAACAAAACCATAGTTTCATGAGACCTTCAGTTCACTGACTCAGGTTTAGAAACATCAAGCTCAGCCCCAAAGTCTCAAAATATCAACCCTAAAGCCCCAAACTCATCGCATGCAGGCAATCAGGGGTTTTACTCTACATACATTGGCCCAAGATGTCAGCATGTCAACAGCTGGGCCCCTGGCTCTTTGAAAACATAGACAATGAATACAAAAATGGCACCACACCAACACTGAGATGAATCCCTGTGCAGCCACCTTTTAATTAGCATTTATACTGCTAATTGTTACCATATTGATGTCACTTTTTCCCCAAATATAATGACATGATGTGGCCTCCAGTGTACACTAAATTCACCTTTTTAATTTTCCAAATCAGGAACCAGCAATTCTCTACAGGTATTTCTTGGAGGGAGGATGATAACCTCAGTTTTTTTATACCAAATGGAACAAGAATATTGGATTGTAAGATCTGTATGCAAATCAAGTCAATATTAATTTTGGCTCATAATTTAGTTTCCACAAAACGACTCCCTTGGCATATCTAAAGGGAACATTTGTTACAGAGTATACATGCTTTGTTAGTGTAAGTTGCAGGATCCATCTGGCAGTGCTAAAAGAATTAGTTGCAGACATAAGAATTAGGGTGAAGAGGATGTAGGCAACCTGAAGGGCTCTTTAAAGGAATAGTGCAAAATTTTGGGAAATGCTCTATACCAACAAGTTATGTAAGTCACATGACATATGACTATGTTTGACCAGGGGTTAATGGTCCAGACTATTTGGCCATTTTTTGCAGGGATTATACAAACAAAATATAACGTATACAAAATATAATGTTCATTTGTTAACTTTAGAGGTGCTGGAAGGTGGATTTAGTTACTTTTGACACTAGCAATCCTCTCATATAACTCTTGTTAAGAATTTTTAAAAAGTGTATTTCCTTTAAACTATTCCTTTAACTGACCCCAAAGAGTTATCAATAGCCACAAGTTAGGCAGTTGCCAGTCAAATGTCAAAATATACATTATATAACACACATCAACAACACACAAATATGTGAATGTGCATTATACATTATGCACAACTTTTTGTGACTTTTACTCCTGGATGGAACCTACACCCTATGAAAAGGGGAGATGATTTACAGACAATTTCTAATACACTATACTATTTATAAAACACTTCAAACTTTGTATTTTCTTATAATGTTGCAAATGAAATATAATAAAATGCAAATGCAAAAATCTGTTGGGGCATGTGTGCTGCACTGTAATGAGAGCCGTATCCTGTAAACCTTTTCGTCCTAAAGTGTCTGCTTATTCAAAATTGCACACTTAAATCCCAACAAGTTGTTGCTTTTTCTCACATTTGGGTTTTAAATTTAAAACTAAATGGGGGAAGGAGCCAATGGGCAAATGTGATTACAGAAACTGAAGACACTTAACTCCTTGGCATAGACATCTCTTACAATCTGCCAGATATCAGTAATTAATTACCATGAGCAAGTGGCATGATTTTATCAGCCATGAAAAAAATGGAATTAGGAGGGGTTTATCAGCTTCTATTAATGCATTGTCAGGAGCCTCTAATGGGCTGATGAATATATTATTCATCCTCATTTGGATGAATGTTTGTTGGGGGCACGTTCACTGGCTACTGGACTGATGAACAGCAAATAAAAAAGTGTTAAATTCAAGCAGGATAAAATTGTAATGATCCTGGATAACAAAAGCAAAACTGCTGTCTTTTGCTAAAGCAAGTACTGTTGGATGAGTTCTTGCATAAAAAGTAGTCCATAAAAAGCATGAATGTTATTACGTTTATAAATATTTTTCACTCTTGAAACATTAGAGATGACCTTAACGCTGCTCCTTGTGTATTCTGAAATCCATTATGTAATTAACATCAATTTTGAGTCACTGTTTGGGAAAAAGTACTAATTTATATCCAAATTTCTCTCTAATGGTCCTTTTATTTCTTGTGTTTGGTATCCTGAGGGTTTATAAACAAATATATTCTTAGAATAAATCACAGAGAGGGAGTATAATAAACCACCAGGAGATCCAAGCTGAATATTTAATATTGACTGATAATTACCATTGTAAAATAAAACAGCAAATTAGAAAAATGCAAAATTAGGCTTTTGGGTTAGTGATGCTAAAGCTAAAATCCACTCACCTACATTAGAGTAAATGCATAAAGTTGAGGCTGTTTTTCACAAAAAGCTATTTGTATATATCCTGGCTGCTCCAAATTGCAGCCAAATGCTATTTACCTGTACAGTGCAGTTGGTGATGACATATTTTCACTTTCAGAGAGTCCTTGTAAACTCATAAAGTACTATACGCAACCAAAGTAAAGACATATGCAGCATGTTGGAGGTGAGGGACACTGGATGTTTTCCCTTTGTGATATCAGAAATAGAAAATGCTTCAGTGCTGAACTTGATTTGTTTATCGGTTTCAGTTTATTCTTCTGAGTGCAAAAAGCCTTCGACCTCCTATCTGTTGTCAAAGACTGATGTGTTTACAAAGCACATATTGCTCCTTTGGATGGCTCGTATCTCCATTGAGAGTGTGTGAAAACAGGAAATACAAATAGGCCTCTCTATGTATCTTTAAAGTGAATCCTTTAGCTCAAATCAAGATGGGATGGATATGGTGTGTTTCATAGTTACTACCTTTGAGGTTTTGCTTGATAATAGTCATCCATTTTCATCTATAGAGGACCACTGGAGTGGAGAAGCTCCCTCATACTGACACATCTGCTGCAGTTATCATTCAGACAGATGCATAAAAAAACAGAATGATTTAGAGGGAAATGAGAAAAATTCTGACGGAGTCATTTTATTGTGTTTGCCGTCGACGGTCAGCGATCTGTGACAAAACCTCGTAAATATATGAACCATTCTGGTTTTATGAGTCACATTTATTCTCTGCCAGAGCAACTTTCATCAAAATGTCAATGTTGAGAGACCCTGACAGTACCAAGTACTCTGGCAGATTTATCAATCTGAAAAGTTTTCCAGTGCCTTCTATTCTAACTTGAAATCATTTCAACCTCAGACGTGTCATTACTGTCATTTCGCTGTATGAGAGTGTAGTTTCACAAATATGGTATCATCTTTCCAAGTACTGCATATCGGATGTACAGTAAGTGGATTCACCACCACTGCCGGTACAATCTCCTCTTGTTCTATATGCACATAAGTGCCTTCACAGCATTTACTGTGACTGCAGAACATGATCTCACCTCCCCTATAGTGAGTGTACAGTAAGTGCATTCCATCTTGTGGTGGCATTGGGTCACCTTGCAGGTGCAGCTGAGGTATTAAGAGATTAGGGGCAGCAGCTCATCCTGTGGATGGTTCTGGTCTGCGGTGTGCAGCCGCATGCCCGGACCTTAATTGGCTCTGGTGGCAGCGAGTGCCCTGCCGCTACTGAGCTGAGTGCTGGTCAGGGGTCAGCCCAAAACAGCCCCGTCCTGTCATCCTTCCTGTCAGCCTGAAGGTCAGCACTGTAGACCAGCATGGCAGGAAGAGCGGGTCTCAGCCACTTACCACGGTGTGTGGACAGGTGTAACAGAGCGACCTGAGGATGAGACAGAAGGTTTCGAGGTGGAGGAGGAAAGAAGTAGAGAGGAAGTGGAAAAGTTTGGAGCAGGGTTCATTGTGGCTTGCTGATTTAAACCTCCCTTCCTTCATCCATGGCGTTCAAAAGTTTTAGACTCATGTCTGAGGTGACCGATGTGTTTTTAGGTTAGTATTGCGGAGTTATCACTGCCAGCTGCATGGATCAGAGAGTTGAGAGAGAGAGTTGGCTATGAAATGAGCTGCAGCACATTGATGAATGTGGACAGGAATGAGAACCAGGAGACTTAACAATTAACACACCAGGAGAAAGATGTGACTTTAAATCCATGATAGAGCTTGTGCCTGGGGCTAGGACAGAAGAAGGAGAAGAGGAGAACGAGGAAAACGTTGGCAGATTTCAGATTATTCACAGTCCTGTGTGCAAGAGACCTCTGTGTGATAAGAAAGCACCAGAAAGAGAAAGAACAAGACAGAAGGGGGGGGTCTGGGGAGAAAGAAGCTTTCCCGAAAGGGCTACTCTTTACAAAATGTTGCTGAATAAAACTGCGCATCTAATAAGAAAAAGTAATTAAATTTTCCTCCCAGACATCTTGTGTCACAGACAGAACTTATCCGGCTGTTCTCTCCGGCAGACAAAGATAGGCAGTGAAGCTAGAGGGGTTTTGCCTGAATAAGATATAGGTTTTATTCTGTTAAGATGAGGCCTTTTCAAGCTGTGCTGATTAAAATGTTGTATCAAATGCTGCGCTGGCATTCCCTGCATCTTTTACAGCTACTCTGATTTGGAAGCAAGGACAAACATAGCTATTACAAATTAGCTTTTTTTCTATATCATACCTTTGCTTTTAACTTTCTTGGCATCGCTGAATATAGAATTGGTCTTTCCATTTCACTTTTGATTTGTTCACAAAGTTACAAGTACAAGTGCTTGTCAAATTTGCATAGTTAATCCCAAAGAAATAATGTTTTCTTTCATGCAGGATTCAATTATGGAAACCAGCATGGAACATCACATCAACAATTTTATTGGCTGCGTTTGACACAATTTATCAAGATACTGGAATGAATTACAAAAAGCATTCAGACATATATATGGGTTTAAGAGAGCTGATCAGTGCCAAAGTGCTACTTTGCAGTCTACAGGCTTTACATGATAAGAAATGGATCTTAAAATCTGACATAAATTGTGTGGCTAGGTGGTGAAGCAAGTTCAGACCTGGTGTTTTTGTTAAACGTTTATGGAAATGGACTTTTGTAGTCTCAGAAACTCCAAAAGAGTGTTATGTCTTCTCTCTAGCAGGTTCATTTGTTCAGTTATTCTTCCAGTTAAACTTCCATTTCTAACATATCAATTATCTAAGCTTATGAGTCTTATAGTTTTGAATCAGGACCATCAGTATTTGGATCAAGTAGATTTTGAAAAATAAAGTGTTCCAAATTTCGAAGGCTACAGTTGTTATTTCATTGTGTCAGATACATATTTAATTCAAATTTAAGTAAATGTGTTTTGGATCAGGCTTAGCATCAACAATAATAAAATAATTTTAAAAAACTTGACTGAGGCATCCCTACAATAATAAAAACAAGAAGAGGTAAATGAATGCAAATGTATCACAATTCCAGTACTTTATTTCTAGTCTCACACTACATGTACCAAGCAGCCATTATTTATAAGTGGCTCCTCAAATGCAGAAAATGTTAATATATACCACCTTGTAAGTAAAATATTACACCCACACCAGGCAATTCATCGGATGAGTTATTTTTGCTGCCTTTCACACTCATGCACATGCACACAGATGTACACACACTTGTAATTAAGCTGAGACCCCACATTGTTCTGTTCCTGTATCTGACATTTGTACCAAGTGATAATGAGTTAGAAACTTTGATACCTTTTCGTTTCTGAAGATTTAGCAGATTTGCCGAGATATAAATGCCCCCAGTCCTAAAAGTTAGAGAAACTTATAAAATAACTCAAAATCTCATCCAACAAAGCTCCACTTCACGATGCTCCTGAGCCCCTTAACTTGTGAAATAATTATACAGTTCTCTCGACTCCCTCTTGCAGAGCTTATTAGCAGCATCATGCATAAGAGAAGTTTCAGAGTTTTGATAACGCTGTCAAGTATGTACACGTCTATCACATCACCCATCAACAATTTAGGTAATGAATTAAACATTAAGATGTTGAAATTGCCTGTTTTTCCTCAACTGATAAATTATCATAACTGCAGTTGACACTTTGTGTACCTTTAACCCCAGGCACACACAAACAAGTACACAGACAGATATACATACACATCTGCGTTACTTTAAGGCAGATCTGCTGTCATAAACGTTTCATCAAAATTTACATGTGCACCATTTTAGGAGGCTGATATAAACAATCCGTTTACTACTTTAACATGAATATGTAAATGTTAGATTTAAATCTAAAAGTTTGGTTTATTTGTGTGTGCAATCCTAAAATATCTCCAGCTGACTCTCAATGGCAAGTGCTACAGCTAAAAATGAAAATAAGTAAAATTTGATCCTAAACATTAAACGAAAAGAAATATTTAGGATCAAAAAAAAAAAAAAAAACGAAAAATAAAACACAAATATATCCAAATGCTGGGTAATTTTTTGTGTGCATGTCTATGTTTAACAGTTTTAAAAAACTGCAAACAATACCAATAATGCACATCTTAGGACACTAGTACCTGAATAATGAAAGAACCAGAGCAACATATTTGCTGTGTTGCTTACAAAACACAAGTTTCCTGGCAGAAGGTCAGACTAGGACCCCAGTAAATGAAGTCTGCTCCCTTCACCAGCAGGAAGCTTTCTGTTACACTTTTTTACACCAACGCTAATCAGCTGCGCCTCACTTTTAAAGTACCTCATCTTGCCCTTCACTGACAGATTGTGTGGTATTATACTCATTTGTTCTCCTGAGCAGTGAAGTTTAATTAATGTTTTGAAACAACTACAAAATTGAGAACTGACCCTCCAACCCTCTAATCCGCTCGCTAAGTGGTTTCACATTTTTCAGACCCTAAATGTCTTCCTCTAGGAGTTGTGATTACACCTGGTCTGCACATATATAGCACCATTCAATGATTTGAAGTCAACAGTCAAAGGCACTTATATCTTCTTATCATCTCTTTGCAACAACTTCACTATTTTAACCATGCATGGCTCTAAGGATGGAAGTGTCGATCTTTCGGTCACCCAGTTGTCAGATATCTTGATAACTGTTGCATGGATTGCCATGAAATTGCATACTGATATTTAAAGTCCCTAAAGGATCAATTCTAATGGCTTTGGTGATCCTGACTTTTCCTCTAGCGCCACCAGATGGTCACTTATTCAGTGAAATATATCAATATTTAGTTAGTGGCTTGCCACAAAATTTTGCAAGGCATTCATGGTTCGCAGAAGTATCTTAGTGATTTTTATTGAAATACCTTAACAACTATCAGATCAATTGACATGCAATTTAGTAAAGACATTCATGGGCTTCAGAGGATGAATTTTAATAATATTGATCCCCTGACCTTTAATTTAGTTAATATCAGGTCAGAATTTGTATTTGTCCAATACTTTGGTTTAATGACTAAATACCTGCAAAACAAATAATATTCCAGTTAGCCTCAGCTGTACTTTGTGTTAATTTGTACTAATTAAAAAATCTTTGCATGCTAACACACTTAACCAAGATGGTGAACATAATAAACATTATGCCTGCTAACAATCAGCATGTTGTCTTTTTTATCATGAGGATGCTTGCTTGTTGTTTTTAGCTTTTCCGTTACAGTGCCACTGTGCCAAAGTACAGACTCACAGAGCTGCTAGCCCGGCTGTAGACTCTAGTCTTGTTGTTGGATCATCACATTTACAAGTCATCATTCATCCTTCTTTATCTTTGAGAAATTTTATTAATAACTCTTATTTCCATAAATGCTGCACACACACACACACACACACACACACACATCACTCCAAGCATATCTGACACCCCAGTCTTCTCCACCATTAACACCTCTTCACAGGAAGAAGTGAGAAATGTAATTTGGAATTTCAAGTGCTTGAAAGAGACTGAGATATCACCTGGCTCTGTACCCCCACTGAAGTCCAATATATTAGCAAACAGATCAATGTATCACTCTACAGAATATCAAGTCAAAGTTTGCCCGGGTTTGTTTTTCATTTAAAAACCCACAAGTATAGCAAGATATCTAATTATGTCAACTCTATGAATTACTTTAAATCACTTGTGGAATATGTAGTGAGGGAAAGTGTAGCAACTGCAAGTCTATTTTTTGCAACACTAAGTAGAACCATCCTCCCTCTGGCAAAGATGAATAAAAACATTTTAAGGTGAAACCAGGCCTGTAGAGGATGGATTGGTTTTACCAATCTTACAGGAATTACCAATGAGCTTTCATCCAAGTTTCTCTGTCTGAATCACATTACTGAAGTTTTTCAGATTCAAAATGGCAGAAAAGTTTAAAATGGTTGAGAAGTTATAAGCTCAATTTGTACCGCTTACTTTATTTTGTTTTGCTTTAAAGATCCTGGAAACATAATCAGTTTCTTACTATGAGTTATGGGGGTCCCTACAAGAATACAAAATTCCCAAATTAGAACAGTTTTGGTTATTTTACATGAAAGACAATATTTTGGTCTGTGCTCTTCGTACTGGTTTGTGGTGGGGAGGGCTCAGATGGATAAAGGTGATGTATGTTGACAGTTTTGGAGCTGTTTGTCGTTGTTGAATAAAATCAAGCCACACACACACAAACACACCACACACACCTGAAGCAGATAAGCTGAATTTAAATTTCAAACTGCTAATTTAAAAGTTATACAGTTTTTTTAAACTATTATGATTATCATTTTAAAGCCCCGTGGAAATAGATTGTTGGGGGCAGCAGAAATGTGATGTAAATGCAACACTGACATACACTATATGGACAAAAGTACTGGGACTTCCCTGTCCTAATACTTTTGGTAGGGGTTGTAAGGGAAATAATGCTACCATAAATAATGCTTAATGCTACAGCATTGAATTTTAGAAAATAGTTTTTCCAACAGTTTGTGTTTGACCTTTTACTGTTTCAATATGGCAATGCCCCAGTGCACAAGCCAGCTCCATAAAGAAATGTTTTTGCCACTTTGGTGTGGAATAACGTCACTGGTCCACACAGACCTCAACCCTATTAAACACCTTTGGGATAAACTAGAATGGAGATTGCGAGCCAGGCACTCGTCCTATATCAATGTCTAACATCACTAATGCTATTCTGGATGAATGGGCAAAAATTCCCACAGGCACACTCAAAAATCATGTAGAAAGCCTTACCAGAAGAGTAGAAGCTGTTATATCTACAAAAGAGGGACCAACTCCATATTAATGTCTCTGAATTTAGAATGTTATGTCGTTTAAGTACTGTGTCAGTGTCTCAGTCCTTTTGTCACCATTTCCACATCGAGTTGATCTGGAACATTATCATGAATTTGGAGTTGTCTTTCCAGTCACTTTCCTTTTAGCTATGTTTTTGGTCTCTATCAACTCCTGGCTTTGTAGCTGCTAAATATCTTTTGTTTGGTGCTGGGCAGCTAGAATACACTGTTTTTTCACTGAAAACAGCTACCTGCTGCAACTAGAAGAGATGCTATGAGAGCAGTGACACTAACCTAAAGTAGTAAAGTTGTGGACAAAACAAGCTGAAAGCTGTAAAAAAAAAAAAAAAAAAGAATACAGATACAGAAATCTCTTATGTAAAATTACAAAAAGTATTCTAACTTTGGTAGAAGACAGTGTGCTCACCCCGTTGCTCAAATAAGAAGCTAATTGAGAAAATACGTTTTGAGGCACTTTTGTCCCAAATGCTGATAGTGTTCGAGTAATCAGGTGGTTGATGTTTGGCTGTTGTGTCAAGGCTGTGATTTAAACAGAAGGAATCTTGTTCACTGCAGTCATTTGCAAAACCAATTAACGTTTACTGACAGCCCCACAAAGCTTGCTGCTTGGTTTCAGAGTAGGAGAGAATAGACTTAGAATTCAAACGGCGTAAAAGGTTGTTTGTTAAATGAATTGTTTTGGTTAAATCAGAATAAAATAACATGACATTCATTCTTCACACACTTGAGTATCTGGCATGGTTACACTGTTCTGTGACCATAGAGGAAAGAAGCAGTAGTAGTCAGGGAGGAGTAAGAGGAACAAGCTTTAGTCTCTGCAGTGTTGATGTTTCCAGTCTGCATCTATCATCCAGATGAATCTGCCGTTTCTGTGGATTTAACTGCAGTCGAACACATGCACAGGTGCCGGTTCCACTTTTCAACCTCTAATGTAATTTTCTTAATTAGCTAATTCATGGTTTATGCATAACAGCCAATCTATTCATATATATTAATGAGAGATCCAAGTTGGATTTTGTTATCGTCTTTCACTGTCATAATATGATATTAATGAATGAAAGCTATTAGTGCTCCATTTTAAATCATTGCTAGACCGAGTGAAATGAATGTTTTCCCAAAGAAAATACATTTTCATAACATCATGATCTGGAATTTCACATTCAGCCTTGCAGCAGCTGCCGAGGAGGAAGGCACCCTCCACCCCCACCCCCCGTTTTTGTATTTCATTTCAAGATTATGTTTGGGGTGCATAATTATGACACTCATTAAAAGCTCCTATGCTGAAACAGCGTCAAATGGGGGAAAATATCCTTGGCTGCTATCCAACTCATTAGAATCCCTGATGACGCTTTATGGAATCTTTTTTTTTTATTAGCAGCCACTATTTACTACACAGCAGAATGGAAATATTACTGTAATAACTTATAATTATGTGTGAGTCCAACTGTTAAGTTGAGTCGGTGAAGGAGAGGCAGATTGAGAAGTGTGGTTCACCGTGCCAACAGTCACAGAGGTGAACGGGAATTGTGACAGCTCCAGCTTCGTCAACATGGTCATCTGTTATTTTGGCCCAAACATCAGAGCGCTGACTGTGAATGTAACAATACACTTGGCTCACAGTTTGGCTGCAAACACAGTAGAGCAGAGTTTCACACTTTGGAGTCATAGATCCTCGTGGGGTCACAGATGGGGTCACAAAAGATTTCTAAGCCTTGAGTGGTTCATATATTTTTTTAAATAAAAGAGCTTCACGCATGCTCTTGACAATGTACTACAAATATATGCCATATTTAAATTAACACCAACATATGAAAACTCTTTGATGTGCAGGGGTCATTAGAATTTCAGAACCTTAAACTATGGTCATAAAAAATGAGCCAATAAAGTTGGAAACCCTCTAGCAGGATTCATGGTTCAGTAATATCAAGGAAACTAAGCTCTGAGCCAACAGCTACAGAAAACAAAATACAATCAGCAGTTTGCATGTGGAAAGGCTGTTGTCTGTATGCTGTAATGCTACAGCTGGCAGACAGATAGCTTAGCTTAGCATAAAGACTGGGAACAGGAGACAGCAGGACTGGCTCTGTCCAAAGGTTAAAAAAAACCTGACTACCAACTTCTCTAAAGCTCAGTAATTAACATGGTGTATTTTTGTTCAATCTGTACAAAAGCTAAATCTCTACCTTTTATACAGCATACAATGCCCTCTATCCTTAGACCCTTGTTTTAGGTGAGGGTAAACTCACTAAAAATCCCTTTAAAGGGGCTATATGTAGTTTCTTTTAACAATATGATTCAGTATATGTATATGTTTTTTTATTGCCTGTGTGTAAAGGGGCTGTAGCCTCACATTAAAAAGATGTACTTGCCGGGTTTTTGAGTTACCTCTGACGGCTATACATGTAATCTTATGTGAAGTCTCCGGCTTGATTTTCCAACATGCGCTCTCATAAGCCTCTTGACTTTTGAATCTGTACCATACACACAGCAACAACACAGTAGCTAACAAGATGAAATCCACTAAAACCAAAAAACGACTGGCTCCCAGCACAACATAAACACAACATAGCATAGCACAACATACACTGTAACACAAACTCCAAATAAGGATAAAAACAACAAAGTTTTATGTGCTATGGCCCATCAGGCCAAGCAAGAATTAGGGAGCTCTCACACCTGAAAGTCTGGACTAAGGTCCGTACTAAAGTTTATGTTATTGTAGATAAAAATGCTATGATGCATTTTGATACATTCAGTTAGTTCTGGTTTGGTTTCACACTGCATTTATGTGAACGCACTAAAGGACTTGACAGACCTGTATCCTGTCGTCATTATCTATGTGGGCTGCATCTTGCTATACTTGACATTGTATTGTTATTATGGCATTACTATCTGCAGCACCAACTAGCCTACTCAAGGCTCATTCAAATTCAACAAATAAACATCCTCGTGTGCGAACATTATATCGTCACCACCAGGCAGGAAAGGAGGAGAAGACAGCAAGCAATCCTTCTGCATCTCTGTTGGAGGAGAGACCAAACACACCAGTGGCAGTTTGCTTCCATAATAACCGTCTGTATCAATAGATGAGCAGTAACGGGAGATTTATTATTGTGTCCTCATTTCAGGGCTGGACTAGTAATCTGGCATACCAGCAAATGCCCAGTGGGCCGACGCGCCTTCACCCCCATGAGTAGCTCAACCTGTAGGGAGGGAGCAGGGAGGGAGGGTCACTTGCACCGGGGACGCTGGGGACATGCACCCACCACTTTTTGAAAGCACCTGAATTTTGTGCTTCCCTGGTGCAGCAAATGTCCCCAGAAAGCAGGAAATTAAGTGTTTAATGCTCAAAATCTTCTGGGGGAGGACCCCCAGACCCCTCTATCAACTATTTCATTAATACATTTTTTTCCTAAATACTAGGCCTATTAAAATATATTCTTGTATTGTCATGGCCCCAATCTTGTGCAATGTTACGTCTCATGGGCTAAGTGTTTTGTCACACCCCTAATCTGAGCCTTTAAATGGAAGGATGGTGTATGGGTGGGGTATCCGAACGATTTTAGTGGGCTGCCTGGGCCTAAAATGCCATGGCTGATTTTTTGTCCCAGTCCAGCCCTGCCCCATTTCAATGTATTTCTCCGTGCATTTGTTACTTTCCGGTTCACACGGTAACCGCCAAACTTCCTGTAAATGGTCTGAAAGTCCGAACCATCCAAAAAATGCTTTCACACTACAATTGAACTGAGCTATGGTTCAGTTTGATCCGGACCGAGACTACCTCTTTTTGTTGGACCAGATTTCGTTTGTTTGGTCTGGACCATGGTCCATCTGCAATTGACAGCTGCAATTTTGGTTTGGATCAAACTAAACCAAAAGAACCAAAGACCAAAGAGGTAGGTGTGAAAGCCCCCTCAAAATGACTTCAGGTGCAAACATTGTTTACCTAGGAAAGGCTTGAGTCACAGAGAGACCTTAGCTTTGTTCGGATATAAAAACCGACACAGAATTGGCTTTCATCCTATTGGACAGGTAAACAATACTGCAAAGCGTGAAACATATTGTGATTTCCTGCTTTAGCTAGTTCAAGTTAGATAACATTAGCTTGCCGGCTAACGCCGACCAGTTGCTAACATTATGCGGTGCAGTTATATGGCTTTTCACATTACTCCACCAGCTAATGCGATCCATTTTATGTCCTGTGTAGCACCGGCATTATGTGAAAGTGTTGATTTTAGCCTGCAAGAAATGATGAACCATACAAAGCAAATAGTTATGTAATTCAGGGGTAGCCAGCTAAAGTTACATAAGCAAGAATCTACCGCTGTTTGCTTGGTAACATTCAATTGAGATTTATCAATTTGTCATTTTATTCTCCACTGGTCTCAGTCCCTGTAACTTACGCAACCCACATAATATACAATAATGCAACATAACAGCGCAGGACAACACCACAGTGGAAGACCCATTCACTGCAGTAATGTAACTTACTGCAGTCTAACTGTTATAAACTGTGGCAAAAGTCTCATTTATAATATGAAAGATACACAAATAGTTATTGAAAAGCAGCAGGCGAGTTAATGCTGACATATCACGTTGGCTAAATGCAGTCAATGTAAGGTTATCCTGTAACCAGCATGAATTAGTTAAAAGTCAAGCTGAAGAAAATATTATTATTATTATTATTATTATTATTGTTATTATAACGTTGCAGTGGAAGTTTAAATGTGTTTCCAGAATGTTGTGTGAACCTCATGAGTTAGTTCAAAGATACTGGCCACTGAAAATTACATAATGCACCTTTAATGGGGAAGAAATAAAAAAAAACTCAGGAAGAACAACAGAGGGGGGATCCAGGTAATTTAAATTAGGAAGTAAAATAATGACTGTGAAAGAGTGTGAGAGAAGGTATGATATACAGAATATTATTCTACGCAATCAAGTCGTTTATTGAATTCTCATTATAAATATGTCTCAAGGATTTTTAAAAGACAGACAATTTTTTTTAAATGCTTCAAAAACAGGTGTAAAACTAAATTTTTACAAAAAACTAGATTTACACCTGTTTTTATACAATATTTTGGCAGCAAAATCTAATTGTTGTCATGTTCTCACTTGTTTTGAAATGAACTACTGTTCTTTTGCATTTTAACTCGTATTTTAGGATTGACAGCCATTTCATCTGTAAGAGTAGGGCAGACGTAGTAATGTTGCTTGCGAAAAAATGTCTGGAAAATTATTAAAAACATTTTATGTATTTTTTAAACTTTTTCTAGCATTGGCCTGAACGAGCAGCTTATTGATTGTATTTACTGGCTTGAGGGGACTTTTTACCGGCCCGGCCAGAGTGCAATGCTTATTGCTCTGCCAAAATAGGCAATCTTGCAATAGGCCTACACTATCCGCTCGCACGTGTGGTTTTCAATGACAATATTACATCTGGTTAGCAGTCACTTAATACAAAGTATGATGGCTTTAGTCATTTTATCAGGAATAATCAAAATATAAAATCAAAATATCTGGAATTTTAAATACAGATCCTTGACAAGCTATTTTAGCCAAATCTCTTAACACAAGTACCCCTTCTCTGCCAAAGAGATTAACAACCCCCTCTCCACTCCTAAGTGACACATTAACAATTTTGATCATGTCTCTTTAAAGTAAGAGAAATTGAAGGTCACCATCCATATAAATACCATTTAATCTTATCAGACAAAAGAGGAAGTCTAGATTATGTGCAGGTGGCTGCAGGCCTAAAGTATTGTACCATCTCTATTATCCACCCAAAGCTTAGATGTTCTCTCCTCTCGTGCTACCGAATTAAATCCACACTAGGTGAATTCTGTCTCACTCCTAATTAAAAGAGTGTGTCCATGTGTGATATTGTTTCTCATTTCATCCCGCGCTGAACAGCAAGGAGACGAGGATTGAGGGAGGAAATGTTTGCTTGTGTGTATGTGTGTATTTCTTCACTTAGCCTTAGCTACTTGCAGATTTGTGAGAGGTTAGATATATTGGTTTGTGCTGTAGTACACTTAAACCATTCAATTTTCAATGCTGTTGTAGCCAGTTTTGTAAGTTATTAAGTAACTTGTTTGATTTCATAGCGAATATATAGTGTTTGTATAATGTAGCCCTATGTCACAATACACTTTACAAAAACATTAACACACTCTTAAGAAAGAAATCATAGAGGAAGTGAGTCACACGAAGAAAAGAGCAAACTAAAAACCTAATAAAATACACAATAAATATACAGTACATAGTAAAAATAAACAATAAATACATAAGATGCAGACCTGGTGCACACAAGTAACCCAAATGTCTGTCTAAACAGGTATGTCTTTAGTTGCCTTTTATAAGAATCCACAGAATCAGCAGACTGTAAGGGCAGAGCATTCTATAGCTACGGCCTTAAAAGTGCATTGTACTTACCCTGACACTTTCCAGAGTTTTCACTTTGTTGCAGTTACCAAACTAACAGCTTTAATTGTCTGTTCTGTTATACTGTGTCCACTGTGTATTCTTCTGAGTTTCCTTTGTTACTCATAGAGCTGCTCAGAGGTCAAAGATCCATAACCTGGGGTATTGCTGCGGTGTCAGTTTCATAACCTGAAGGGGCGAAGTGTCAAAAAAAGTTAAATGCGTTCATATGCTGCATCTTTGAGTACAGCCGGGATGAGGTTCTGGCTGTGCTATTTAAGTATACCTTAGTCTGCAAGCTGAATTATGGCTGGTTTACTGAATATACTTTTTTTTTAATGGAGAAGACTGAAAGCATGTGTTGTCATCATTCTGTGTGTTTATCTGTGATTAACTAAAACACATGTACTGTAAGGTAATGGCTAAGTAATGGCAACCTGATTTTGCTTTGGCTAGAGATAAAAATGGTTTCACCATCAATTGTTTCTGGAACACACAGACAGAATTCATATCAGTACACTTAGAGAAATGCACAAACAAGATCTATTGTCTCCCTGGTGATGTGATTTTGAGCATCGGGTGATAGACTGTGCTAGGATAGGGATTGGCAGCATCTCAAGATGGCTCTGAGGCTTCTCTCAATGCCATGCTTTATGGTTAAGAAGCCAGCAAATTGGGAAAGTGGCTTTATCTAATTAGAAAATACATTCCTTTAGCAAGAAGTCCCCCAGGCAGAATCATCATTATTTAAGCTGGCTGGCCTTGAGAGAAGCAGTAAGCAGCATTCAGATACATATCTAATGCTCACCATGGAAATGATGGTGCAGTGGATATGCTCATCGTACAATTACGGGATTTTTTATTCTTCTTTCTTTCCCTTATAATATACTGCTCTCTTTCTCTATCACCCCTCTTAGTCTCCTTAGCCTCCCAAATCTCCATTGTATATTAAAAGGTTAAATAATAATTATCTTAGTGCCTTTTCATTAGACAATTTTCATGCTGTGGTGAAAATGGCCTTGCAGATTGTCTCAGTATGTTGTTGCTCCACATTAATGCATTAGGAGTGGTGCAGTGGGTGCAGCAATCACAAGACAAAATTGGTCTAAACCTCTTTAGGCTGTGGCTTATGCTAGGCATAAACCAGCATAATGGGAATAATATCTCGCACTGTAATTATGTGATATTTTCCGCAACATATTAGTATCAAATCGTGAGTCACAACAACACAATTGTAGCACACTTTAATGTGGGCCATGAATGCCAAAGGCTCAGAAGGATTAAAAAGAGACCTAATGGACAGATGCTGGCTGAGACTGAGGGCTATGCTGTATTGTCTTAACTAAACAACATGATATACACCAACCAGAATGAGCTTTTATTTAAAGGGTAACTTTACTGGTATTTTTTAACCTGGACCCTATTTTACCATGTTTTTGTGTCTATGTGACAAATTGGGACCTCATTTCAATTGCACCCTATTAAATTAAGTCAGCTAAGTTCTTGTGTTTGCCACTGACTCAGATTGTTATTATAAGTGTCCGAAAACATTATGGAAAGGATTCCTACAGAGGTGTTTTTTTTAGAGAGTTAGATCCTTTTTGTGTAACCAGAAACAGTCACTGTATCACTCTTGTCAAAGCCACCAGACTCCATTAATAAAATCAATAATTTTACCTTGTAGAACGCCTAGGTTGCTGGTCTACTGCTGCCTCGTTGGTTAGTTAGTTTGAGTTATTGTGTGACTTTGGTGTTATATAGGGTTAAAAACATCAAAGTCGTACAATAACACAAACTAACCCACCGAGGCAGCGGTAGACCAGAGAGGCAAAATTACGATTTTTGTCAAGGGAGTCTGTTGGCTCTGGTGGCTGGAGAGTGATATAGGAACTGTTTCTGTCTCTGTAAGGATTTCCACAATGTATCAGACACTTGTAATGACAATCTGAGCCTGTCAGTGGCAAAAACAAGCACTTACGAGACATACTTTAATGGGGCACAATTGTGAGCAAGGATTACGTTGCAGCTGGTTGCAGTCCTGTTTGGCTGCTGCCAACTGCAGCACATTCAGTACTGGGCCAGTTTCAAAAGATGTTGTCGCAATTACTCATATAGACACAAAAACATGGGTCCAGGTTAAGTTACCCTTAAAAACAGACAAGATCTGTGCACAGTGCACATGGTTGTATTTTGAACTGTATTTCTTCATTTTGTTTTGTAAAATTTTGTGTGTTTCTGTGTGTGCACTCTGTGTGCATGTGTTTCTTTATAATGCCCACTTTGAAGTTTTTTGTTTGTACAGTGAACAGTCTTTCAGTATCTTAGCCTACTGTGAGCCCTCCTATCACCCAGCACTGTTAATGAGGCCTCTGGGAATGGACATGGAGGTGTGTGTCAACACATAATCCTTTAAAGTTACACAAGTCTGTGTGTGTGTTTGTGTGTCTGTGTGTGAGTGAGAGAAAGAGAGAGAGAAAAAGAGCAATCGTGTCTAATTTTAGATACTTTTGTATTAGTGTCCCTCCAAATCTGAAATCATTATCACTATCCACATCTGCAGTGTTAGATTTATTCAACTTGTGCAAACATATGTGCCTTCATTTGTTCTCACTTCATTTCTTGCTGCCAAAGCCTATTCTAATTGTCAGCCATGCTAGCAGACCATTGAGGCTGTAGTCCTCAATCAAATGTGATTTCATTACTATAGCTAAATTCATGAAGTGAAAACGACGGTGTTGGTCATAGGCATCGCTAGATCCTTTTCACTGGGGCATGTGTCCCTGTATTCGTGCGCTGTCCATCCATCCATCCGTCGTCAACCGCTTATCCTGTACAGGGTCGCGGGGAGCTGGAGCCAATCCCAGCTGACATCAGGCGAAAGGCGGGGTACACCCTAGACAGATCGCCAATCCATGCTCGCCAGACTGTGACTAAACAATGTTAGAGTAAAATACAATTTTTTATTACATTCAATAAACAGCAATGGGCCACATTGTTTAGAAACTGCAGCTGGGAAAAGATAAACATGTCGCATGTGAACGTGGATTCATAAGCATGGGTGGTGATGCCTCAGTGGATAAGACACATGCCTTTGGTGTGAGAGACCCAGAAGAGGACACTTAACCCCTGAATGCTCTAAAGGCGTGCAACCTCTGACATACTTAGCAATTGTAAGTCGCTTTGGAAAAAGTTAAATGACTAAATGTTAATATGCGGGTGCACCAAAGTGAAACAAGCACAGACTCCAGCCACTCAGCCAGTATTAACACTGTTGATCCACATCCAGCCTCAGCCAGTACCTGAATTTGTGCACAGAGGTCCATTCACACCAGCACTGGATTTTTCTAGAAGAGGTTTCCATTCAGCCTTATTACAGAGATAGTCTGTTAAATGAGGGAGGTTAGTGAGATGTAGTGAGACCATGGGGGATAGGTATGAGCTTTATGTCTAGCAACGCTCCTGGTGTTGATTGATTGTGAGGGAATATTACATTCATAGTTATGATGCTGTTTGCATTACCCCTGTCCAGATCTCTTTGTGTACCTGAAAATGTGTGTTTTAGTGTTTCTTTGTGGCCACTGACTTCGGTACAGGTGATCGTTGGTTCGATTCCCGGTCAGGGCGTGGGTATCCAGGTGGACTCTTAATGCTACTGGCCTACCTCAGGCATGAGTGAAACCGCAAATACAAGAGCCATACCGGCTCGGACGTCGCCCGGGTTAACAAGGTCCGCGTCAGTTGCTAGGGAACCAGGGCAACCTGATGAGAAATGGGCTACTGGAACAAGACATACATGGATTAGAGCAGAAAACTTGGATCTGATGCAATGCTACTATACAAGCAACCCCAGTGAGAGGGGTTATATGCAGAGGCTATGGG